>JBBPJL010000346.1:0-19785 GCA_038088675.1 Xanthoconium separans | reverse complement strand
CAAAAGAAAAGGACTAGGAGAATACCTCCCAAAGAAAGAGTGGATACGACGGACCACTCTCTCCACCCAACTAGCTCAGGAAGCTGGAACTACGAAGACCGAACTTCCCAAAGAGTACCAACGATACAAAAAGGTTTTCGAAGAACCATCCAACGAACTCCCCCCTAAGAGAGCCTTCGATCACAAAATCGAACTCACCAAAGATTTCATACCCAAAAGAGGGAAGGCGTACCAACTAAACCCTGCGGAACAAGAGGCTTGTAAGAAGTTCATCGAGGAACATCTAGCCTCAGGAAAAATAGAGCCATCTAAATCCCCCCAAGCATCTCCTTTCTTCTTCGTCCAGAAGAAAGATGGAAAACTTCGCCCCTGTCAGGATTACCGATATCTTAACTCCCAGACAGTAAAGAATGCCTATCCACTACCACTCATAGGTGATCTTATCGATAAACTTAACGAGTCGGAGCTATTCACTAAAATGGATGTACGATGGGGATACAACAACATTCGGATCAATCCCGCGGACAAATGGAAAGCCGCCTTCATTACACCATATGGACTCTACCAACCAACGGTGATGTTCTTTGGAATGTGCAACTCCCCAGCCACCTTCCAAGCCTACATGGACGACCTCCTCATTCATTCCAAGAATGATCCAAAATTACACGAGGAACGAACGAGAAGAGTGCTCGCTTGAATGGAGGAACAGAAACTCTTCCTCAAACTAGAAAAATGCACCTTTGCGGCAAAAGAAGTCGAATACCTCGGAATGGTGGTAGGAAACGGAAGGGTCCAGATGGACAAAACAAAAGTGGACGCAATCCGAGACTGGAAACCCCCTCAATCCATAACGGCGGTCCGATCCTTTCTCGGATTCTGCAACTTCTACCGGAAGTTCATTCCCGGGTTCTCCGATATCGCCCGACCACTTAACGACCTTACTCGAAAGACCACGAAGTGGGAATGGACGACCATTCATCAACAAGCCTTTGAACAACTACGGGATACTTTCCTACGACATCCTATTCTCACTATGCCGGACACATCCAAACCCTTTACCCTCATGACCGATGCCTCCCTCGTCGCTACAGGAGCTGTCCTCATGCAGAAAGATGACAATGGGGACCTCCATCCATGCTCTTACCTGTCCAAGACCCTTTCGGAAGCAGAGAGGAATTACGACATCTACGACAGGGAACTTCTCGCTGTCATCCACGCGTTGGAAGAGTGGCGACACTATCTTACAGGAACGGAACACGTGGTTACCGTTTTAACGGACCACAAAAACCTTACCTATTTCCGACAACCACAGAATCTGTCTCGACGCCACGCCAGATGGCAACTCTTCCTACAAGAATATCACCTGGCCTTTAAACACTGCCCTGGATCCAAAATGGGCCCAGCCGATGCGCTGTCACGACCTGAAGGAGTCGTTACGGAATTAGATAACACCGAAAAAGTCCTCCTTCCGGAACAACTCTTTATCCGAACTATTGACGCCGAGCTGCGATCCAAACTCCTCGCATCCACCCCATCGGACCCCTTAGTCCTAGAACGGTTAAAACTTCTCAGCACGGACCACGATAAGGTCCTGCCTACCAGGTTTAATAACCCCATGGACTGGGCATACACCGACGGCGTTCTCTATTACAAAGGATGCGCATACATACCTGACATCCTCCTTCGGCGACGGATAGTGGAAAACTGCCATTCTTCCCCGCTTAGCGGACACAACGGTTATTTTCGCACCATAGCCTCTCTTGAAAAAGACTATTGGTGGCCTGGAATGACAACATTCGTCCGGAAATATATTTCTGGCTGCGCCACCTGTCAGGCGAACAAGATCCAGACTCACCCTACCATCCCCGCCCTCTCTCCTATTGCCTCCACTGCGACCCGCCCATTTCAACAGGTATCTGTTGATCTTATCACCGGACTACCGACCAGTAATGGCTTCGATTCCGTTATGGTCGTGGTAGACCATGGGCTTAGTAAGGGGGTGATTTTCGAACCTTGTACCAAAACCATTGACGCCGCTGGAGTGGCCAAAATCTTTTTCTCCTCTGTTTTCAGACGCTTTGGACTACACGACAAAGTAATCTCAGATAGAGGACCCCAATTCGCCTCCGCCTTCGCCATCGAACTTGCCCGACTCCTCCAATATGATGTCGCCCTCTCCACCGCATACCACCCTCAGACTGACGGAGAAACAGAAAGAGTAAATCAGGAATTGGAAACATATCTACGGATCTTCTGTGACGGAATTCCACAAAAATGGACAGAGCTCCTTATCACCGCCGAATACCACCATAACTCCGCACGCCACTCTGTCACTAAACAAACCCCGTTCTTCCTAATGATGGGATACGAACCACGCTCCTACCCCCCTCTCGGGAAAACCTTCCTTCCGGCTCTAGAGCAACGGATAACTTCTCTAGAAAAAGCCCGGGAAGAAGCCATTGCCGCACACGACAAGGCCAGACAATACATGGCAGAACGGATCACATCCAAGTTTTCCCCCTGGAAAGTAGGACAGAAAGTCTGGCTGGATTCTCGAAATCTCAAACTAAGGTATCCCACCCGAAAACTTGCTCCTCGAAGGGAGGGACCCTTCGAAATCACCCAAGTACTTTCCCGGATATCCTACCGCCTCAAACTTCCCCCAACATGGAAAATACACGACGTATTCCACGCCTCCCTCCTATCCTCATATAAGGAAACGGAAGAACACGGAAAGAACTTCTTCCCGGAACCACCGGACATAATAGAAGGCGAAGAAGAATGGGAAGTCGAGAATATCTTAGCACACCGAGGGTCGCCCGCCCGACGATCGTATCTAGTCAAATGGAAGGGCTATTCCACAGCGGAAAACACTTGGGAATCAACACGGAACTTGCGGCACTCCGCGGAACTAATCCAGGAATACTGGGACCGACAGGGAGATAAGAGGTAGCCAATCGGGACTAATACTGGGAACAGCTATAAGGCGCACCGTCTGGTGGCAGGCTTTCCCTCAATCCCCATCATTCAATCCTCTCAGAAAAACATGTATGCCACCGTCAACGACCTCCCCATCGACACCCCCCTTCGTCTCCACCGCTTTCCCCCTGAGCACCGCAGAATGGCCCTCAGCGCCCTCCTCGCCAACCCCGTGGTACACCGATACCTCAAACGAGACGATGCTTTCGAGCATGGTGGCGCCCTTGATACCCTCATCGCTGTCGCCCAATCCCTCCATACCGTTAAAAGAGTCCATGAAATCTCTATGGGAGATATACTCGAGCCCAACCCCAAACATGTCCTCATGGACACCACCATCGCCGAAGCACAACACTTCGTATACAACACTCTCCAGCGTTTCGGGGTCATCACAGCCCTCAATAAACTCCCCTATATCGTCGTCGCCCCCGTTATCCGCTCCCTATTTAGATCCCTCCCACATCAGTACCAGCAGTTCTATCTCGATGAGTCAATTACCCCTTGGGACAACCCGCTGTACACCTGGGACGCCGACAACTCCGTCAGAGAAGACCTCTCCACCGCCGCCTCCACCACCGCCACTCGAGATTCCTCTCTTCTATCCTCGTCCTCTAAAGAAAACGATACCCCAGTTCCTGTGCCAGCCCCTAGTAACCCCCTCGAGGGAAGCCCAGACTCTCGGGGATCTAATCCGGGAATTCGCACCGGAACTGATGGAAAGAACCCCTTCGTTAATGGGGGACTCGTGGATCAAATCATCGCCACTCTCCCCTTTGCCCAGCGTCCCTCTCCCCCTCCAACCGTTTCCCTCAGAGAAGCCGAGAAGCGCTACATTATCATTGGAGGATTGCAGTCTTCGGATGTCAAGGGGCAACGAGGAGAAAAAGGTAAAAAGGTGGCTTCGGTATCGCCCGCACCCGCCGGGTCCTCGACCAATCCCATCGACGTCGACCGCATCGTTACCCCCCGCTCCTCCTCATCTCCCTACATCCATCGCACCAGATGCTTTGTCTGTAGGAGCACAAACCATATACGCCCAGACTGCCCCCAATACACCTGCCCCGTCTGTCGCAAAGTCGCGCCAGGACATGCGCAAAAAGATTGCCCCTTCACTACTTGCCTACGCTGCGGCCACCAAGGGCATATACCGGAGTTCTGCTGGGAAAAGCCGTCGATCGAGGATTCGTACGATCTCACCGACTACGAAGTCAACTGTGGAGACGATTGACGAAGGAGTAGAGGAGTAATCTCGAGGGTGGGACCTCGACCCATAGAGAGGGGCTAATGTTACGGTTTTCTTTAACGATGCGTTTATTCTTTTCTTTGTCATCCAACGGACTCATTTCTCTCCTCACGATGAGACAGCCTCATCCGATGTGTTCCTAACTTTCCTACGATGCTGTACAGTCACTTGGCGACTTCTCCCGAGTATGACCCCGTTTCCTCCCGCTCGCTGTATGTTCCGCTCTTCCTGACAGCGGGGTTCCGTTTTCTTTCCGATTCCTTCCCTTCCGTCTTGTTCCGACTTGCGGAACCCTTACTCTTCCTATGGGACCCGATGGTCCGTGCTAGAACTTGCATCATATAAATACTCGAGCCTTGTATAGTAGAAACCCAATCTAGTTCTACGCAATCAATACTGCGATTACTGGAGTTCCACTTGCTCGAAGTCCCTTGCTTCTCGCTCGTGTCACCTTTCCCTTCCCCTGCGAAGAACTAGGACTTCGCGTCGTTACAAGAGGACCCTTCTCTAAGGGTTGAGTACGACATCGACGACTTCGCTCCGCTTAAGTTGTCGACTATCAAACAGAACACTGCTTACTCTTACTCGTTCTCTACGACTGTGTTAACTCCAGTCGTCACGGTAAGCGTAACACCGTGAGGATGACGAGGATGAGAGGAAAGGCCACGAGGACGATGAGGATGAGAGGCCGGCGAAGAGGGTGAGGCCGGAGGTGGTGCTGAAGGCGAGTGGGTTGCGGAGCGGGGGTCGGGGTGACGAGGGTTCGGGGATCGCGGCGGCCGTCAAAGAGATCGGCCAACTCCTCAGCGCGGTGGTCAAGCGCCTCGACCGCCAAAATGACCTGCTGGCAGAGCTCGTCGACCTCAAGCAACAGGAGGTGTACATGGCGACGACGGAGTTGGAGGGCGACAGTGACATCGACACCGATGTCGAGGATGGGGAGGTGGAGACGGAGTTGGCAGACGCCGGCAGAGTGGGGGCAGCGGACGCCGAGGGTGCAGCGGACGCCGAGGGTGTAGCGGACGCCGTGGGAGAAGGAGATGCGGAGGTAGTGGTAGTGTAGTAGTGTCTGGCTGTCTCGCCCCTCGCCTCCTGTATAGTTTTTTAAAAAACACAATGTATACGTTTTGGTCGCGAATTAGAGGGAGTAAGCGGGGCCAGGCTTATTGGGGTATCGGAGATGAAAGTCCGATACTAACTCCGAGGCGTGGCCTAGCTCAGTAGCGAGTAGCCAAGAAGTTTCTTCATCAGTACCTTCATAGCCAGACCATCGTACCAAGTAAAGCAACTTGCAGTTGCGTCGTCGACGATCAATTTTGGAATCGAGGATTTCAGAGATTTCAAACTCCGGTTCGCCGTCAACTTCGATCGGGGGTGGCGGAGTTTGGGTGTGGTTTGGAATGGTATTGGGTACTGCGAGTTCTAATTGTGACACATGAAAAACAGGGTGGACGGACTTCATAGTGTCAGGGAGTCTGAGCGTGAAGGAGTGACTACCAGCCTGAGCGATAATCTCATAAGGTCCCAAGTTCTTCTCTGAGAGTTTCTTGGAAGGCCGAGTGGAGCGGAAGTACTTGGCTTTGACGAATGCCTGGTCGCCGACATGAAAGTCCGGCAGCAGAGTCCGCTTAGCGTCGGCGGGCCTTGATAGCGCTCTTGGGCGTGAGCCATTTCTTCTCTCAAGAACTGATGGAGGGAGTCGAGGTCGACGGAGTATTGTTGTGCTTTCGCGGAGGTGAGATCTCTTTCTGGGTGTACTGTGATGTTGGGGTGGTAGCCTTTATTAGCGAAGAAGGGCAAAACTCCGGTGGTAGCGCTCGGGGCATTATTATATGCAAACTCCGCAAGGGGTAGGAGTTCGGACCAGTTGTCTTGCTGGTAGTTGCAATAGATGCGGAGATACTGTTCCAGAGTCTGGTTCATTCGCTCTGTTTGACCATCTCCTTCGGGGTGATAGCCCGAAGTGAAGTGTAGACGGATGTCGAGGGCTTTACCAAGAGACCTGAAGAAATGCGAGACAAACTCCAAACCTCAGTCAGAGGTGATGTGGGAGGGAACTCCGTGCTTAGAAAAGACATGGAGGAGGAACATTTTTGCTAACTCTGGGGATGTCACCTTGTCATCGGTGGGTATGAATATGCATTGTTTGGACAGTCGGTCAACTACCACGAGAATTGTGGTGTAGCCGGAGGACGTCGGGAGTTGTTCAATGAAGTCCATGGAGATGGAGTTCCAAGGTCTTTCAGGGATTGGGAGTTGTTTGAGAAGACCGTAGGGCTTGTGTCTTGTGTTACGCTTACTGCGAGCCGATGCCCTAGCGAAGTTAGTCACAACCGTACACGTGAGAAGAGATGAGGTGAGCAGTAATACAACCTTGTACTGCGAGCCAGCCGGCCCAGCCGAGTACCGTCCCTTGAGTAGAGGGGGTCAAGCACGGATGTGCAAGACCGACGGAGGATCTTGAGGGTACAAGCGCCAGCTAAAGCCTTGAAGAGCCGGAAGACAAGAGTCGTGGAATAGAGGCGAAGTCGAGAGTGGATGAGACTCTGAGGGTTCCCTCTACCAGTACACCAGTAGACAAGAATACGATTGCGAGTAAAGAGGCACCGAAGTGCAGTAGGGATACAGGCAGGTATCTTGGCGTAGAACTAGCTTAGAGCTACCAGGGAACTAAGGTAACTCTATATATACTATCCTGAATGGTGCACGGACCATCAGGGCAAAGGGTGATCCTAAGGATCAAATAGGCTTCCCTTTGGGAAGGAACGAAGAGGATCAAAAAGGAGTCCCGTTGTCATGAAGAGCGGAAGCGGATCAACAGGATCAAACAGGATCAAAGGATGAAACATGCCCAATATGGCTTATAAGGTCCATAGGGCTGTACACATGATGGAAGGTCAAGAACGGGGTTCCATCGGAAGGGGGAAATAGGATCAAAGGGGAGTCCGCTGTCTTGGGGCGATGAGGATCAGTGCAAGAATCCACAGATGATCGGGGACGCATCTAATGCCATATATGGACGGAGTTCCGTACGGCTGTACAGTGGCTGTCAGAGCAGCCCGGGTCGTGACGAGTCATGTTCCTGCAACCGGCGAGGAACGGGATAGTGAAAGGAAGGCGGAGGGTTCCGGGATTAAGTAGGAACGGGTGTCCGTCTTCAAGGTAGGTTTTGCTAGACGATCTATGACCGAGATGTCTAGGTGAACGCTGATTGGCCATAGACGAGAGTATGGCGGCTCTGAGGATGTCCTATGACGAGGACAACGATGGTAGTACTCCCAGAGTACTGATACGCGCGGTAAGGCTTCTGCCAGAGCCTAAGGTGAATGTGGTCCCTGTCTGTTGAGGAAAGGCGAAGAAAAGAGAATAAAGTGGTCCGGTCCGGTGGTACTGCCAGTGAACCATGGATTTCCGTAACATCTTGGGACTTTCGCGCGGGCGAAGGTAGTACACGATGATACATATTCTTTGACGAAGGTTCTGATGCCTGGCCAAGTGTATTCGCGACGAATTAGTTCCAAAGTCCGATTTTGCCCGAAATGGCCCGATAGTGGGTGATCATGTTTGTAGCAGAGTACGCGGAGCCGGAGATCATTGGTGTTGGGGACGTAGATGCGATTGTCTAGGCGTAGAAAACCGTCAGAGTCTACTGACCAATGAGAATCAGAGTTTATCAGGGTTGTATTGGACATGCGGACTGAAGCCAATGGGTCTGAGGGGAGTGCAGATAAGATGTCGTTATGTAGTCTTTCGACATCGAACATGGTACTGGCACGGAGTACAGGGTCCGCTAAGACTGTAGCTCTTAGGGACAACGCGAGCTGTTCCTGGGTGAAAACTGGACGAAAGTTGTGGGGGTTGACTCGAGCGTAGTCCCTATCCCCCTCTTTGGGTTAGACGTCCCAGCGTCTAGTGAGGGCGTCGGGCTTTGCTCCAAGCTTCCCAGGACGAAAGCGTATTACCATGTTGAACTGCGAGAGAAACTCCAACCAGCAGGCTTGCCGTCGGGTCAGGAGTTTGGAGGTTGCAAAGTACTCAAGGTTTTTGTGATCTGTGACGATGTCAACCAGGGTTGCAGAGCCTTCGAGGTAGTGTCGCCAAGTCCAAAAGGCTTCGTGAATGGCGAGTAGTTCTTTATCATGGGTGTCATAGTTGAGCTCGGGGGCAGACAAAGTCCACGAGTAGTACGTGACGGGGCAGACATCGGAGTCCGCACAGTGGAGTGAGAGAATGCCAGCGATGGCATAATCTGAAGCATTGGTTTCTACTATGAGAGGAGCATCAGGCATCCAATGAGTAAGAATGGGAGTGGAGGTGAAAGTGTCTTTAAGGCGGTTGAAGGCGGAGCGACAGTCGTCTGAAAATACCCAAGGAGTACCTTTGCAAGTAAGGCAAGTCAAAGGAACGACGATATCGGAGTAGGAGTGGATGAAACGCTGATAAAAATTGGCGAAACCTAAGAAGGATTGAATATCCTTGACCTTATGAGGTTCGGGCCAATCTTGGATGGCCTTGACCTTCTCGGCAGACATCGTAAGTCTGTTCAGAGATAAGTAATAACCAAGGTATTCTGTGGATGTAGTGTGAAATTCACATTTCTCGGGTTTGGCGTAAAGTCCGTGTTTGCGGAGTCAGCGGAGTACTTCTCTGACATGCTCTTTGTGGGAGGCCTTGTCTTCGGAGTAGATGAGAATGTCATCCAGGTAGACTATAATGCAAACATCTAGTAGATCAGCGAAGATGGTATTGACAAACCGCTGGAACGCCACAGGGGTGTTCGTAAGTCCGAAGGGCATTACTAGCCACTCGTAAGAGCCATAGCGAGTGTGAAAAGATGTCTTCCATTCGTCTCCGTCAGCGATGCGGACTAAGTGGTAGGTGTGGCAGAGATTGATTTTGGTATAAATCTTGGCTCGACTGGGGGTGTCTAAGAGGTCGGAGATGCGGGGTAAGGGGTAGCAGTCTTTCTTCGTGATCTTGTTGAGTCCTCGAAAATCGACGCAGAGGCGGAGTGACCCGTCCTTCTTGCAGACAAAGAGGACCGGAGCGGCGTGAGCGGAGGAGGAAGGTCGAATGAAACCCATAGCTAAATGCTCATCTAGGAACGTGCGGAGCGACTCAAGTTCGGAGGGAGAGAGTGAGTAGGTGGTGCCCAAGGGAGGAGATGCTCCTTCTTCTAGGTCAATCTTTAGGTCATGCTCGCGATGTGGAGCGAGCTTGGAAGCTTTGCTCTTACTCAGCGAAATCATGATACTCCGAAGGGACTTCGGAGAGGTTGGCTGAGGGATTGGGGTTTGCTGAAGTGGAGCGGAGTTTGGTGTCCTCGGGGCAGAGTTGTATGCTGAATTGTACAGAGCCTTCCAGGCGACATGCTAGTGCAAACGCAGGTGCACTGATGAGCGCAATGGGTGGGGCCTTGCGGTCAGAGAAACTCGGTGGATCAGGGGTAGGGTTGGCCATCGGGGGTAAGTCCAAAGGCGTCGGGGTTGAGCTCGGGGTTGTTGGCATGGCACCTTCAGGTGTTCGGAACGATATACTGCTCGAGACCCAGTCAATCAACGGATTGAAGCGGGTAAGCCAGTTGTGTCCTAGAACAAGGGAACATGATCCATCCAACAGAGTGACATAAAATGTCAACAGAGTGATATCACCGGTTTTAAAATGGATGGAGAGGTCGATAGCTTGAGTGATAGTGGAGTTGGTTGTTCCATTGAAGAGGCGGAGTTGTAGTGGGGTTACGGGGTAGGTCTGAAGGTGATATTTATTAACAAATGATGTATCTATAAAACAATCGGAGGATCCAGAGTCTACAAGCATGGGAAAATTGGGGATGTCATAGGAGATAATAGAGACCGAAGGCATAAGGGAATGGGGGTCTAAGAGAGCGGACGCGTTGAGACGAATCTCCTTTAGTGCACAAGTAGGGTCAACGCAACCTCCAGTTCATGTGGAGTTTGGGAGGTTGCGGACTATTTTTTTGTCTCCGTAGAGACCTCCAGTTTAGTGTCCGGAGTTGCAGTCTTGGCAGCGCACACCTTGGAAGCCTTTGACGTAGACTTTGGGCAATCCTTCGCAACATGGCCTGCCTGACCACAGAACATACAGAGTTTATTGTCGAAGCATCGCTTACGCTCTTCAGCAGTAAGTTTGCCATCTTTGCCTAATTTTGACGAGATATCGGGCTTCGGAGTTGTTACGACAGTGGCCTTTCCTTTTGACTCTTTAGAATCATGGGCGGGCTTGCTGCCAGAGTTTGACGCAGAGTTGTTGGTCGAACCAGAGTTCGACCCCTTGTTGTTATTGTTGTTACTGGCACTTGATCCAGAGGTTCTGGTGGCTCTGGAGATTTCCTCCTTGCATTCCCAGTACCTATGGTCAATCTGCTGCGCCAGCGACCTGAGGTCTTGAATATTGTCAGGCTTCCCTTGACAGGCGAGCTCGTCTTTGATTCGGTCTGGAAGTCCGTTGTAGAAACTCTGACGGAGTGCACCGGGGCCCCATTCTCGGACTTGGCTCGTGAGGCAATTCCACTCGACGATGTACTTGGAGATACGCTGGGTATCCTTCATACGGAGGTGTTCGAGTTGGGTTTCAGCCTCTGCGATGGGGTCGTGCAGACCGAAGTTGATTTGTAGTTCGTAGATGAATGATTCCCAGTCATCCATCCAGAGGGGGCACCGAAAGCGCGGTGTATTTCCAAGCAAGTCTGGCTTGAAGTAATCTAGGGCCATCCCTTTCAAGTACAATTGGGCGAACGTGACCTTGTTTCGGTCCTGTCAATAGGACTTGGGGTTGGCTTGGAAGTTCAGCTCACACTGCACGACGAAGGGGCAGAGTTTCTTCGGGTCCGACCCGTCAAAGGTGTCGGGCTCTCGGACCTTGGTCTTTGAGTCACCAGAGGACTTATGACGAAGTGCTTGACGGGTCATATCACGAATGGCTTCTGCGAGCTGATTGAAGGGTTCGAAACCGAGAGGTACATTATTCGGGGCTTCTTCATCATCGAGGTCTTGCCCGAACAGATGCGGGGTACTCGGGGGAGAGTCGGAGTTGTCTGATGGTGGGTCGTTATCACCACCATTGTCACCTCCATCACCACCACCTCCTCCTCCATCTCTGCTCCCGATGAGTGGAGTATCGGTGCGTCGATCTGTGTTGGGGAGGACTTCAAAATGGGGGCCGTCTGGAGATTCTTGGGGAAGGGGGGTTAAAGGAGATAGCGGGCGCCATCGTGAAGAAATAGAGGGCATGGGGCGGCGAGTGAGACTAACGAAATCTCCAGGTATGGCCTGAGAGCTGCCAAAGGCAGTCTGGAGTACACTGGAGCAAGAGGTGCAGGTGTGGGTAGTCATGGGGGAACTCTCAGCAAGAGGAGTTCAAATATACCGTTAAGTTGGTAGTTCAGGGTTACCAATCAACTCCAATGAAACTCCAGAGTGCCGGAGTTTCGTAGTGAACCTTTGGCGAAGACAATTTGGTTGGAACGTCATGCCCTTACTGGGAGTTCTTAGTAGGTTCAGGGTTGCAGAGTTTGGGGATCGGAGTTTGGGGATATAGAGTTGAGAGAAGGGACTTCACATTGCAAGCAACGAAGTCAAGTAGTGAGGTCAGAGGAGAGTCAAAGACTCAAGCAGAGTTTGTTGAGTGAACTAAATTGATATTCAAACTGAAGTCTGAAGGTACAGAGTACGGAGGTCTAAATACTCAGGGGACTAAATAGAATACGTTCAGGGTTATGACAAAGGATCTTAGTAAGTATGTGAGGTTAAGAATGTATGGTAATCGAAAGGCCGGAGCTGTGCTCAGGGTTGCACTTTGTCGGGGCAGTGCAACGATAGGCAGGGCACAGGTTAGTTACGAGAATACAGTATATACTAGTATGAAAAGAGAGAAGCGAAGTAAAGAGGAGTTTTATACTTGAAGATAAACTCTGAGCGGAGTAGTGAAAGTCTGAAGTGACTGAGACGGGGTTTGGTGTGGGGCAATGGGGTTTGAGGCTTTGGGGTTCGGGGTTGGACTTAGAGGTTTTCTGGGATATGACAGATGAGCAGCAAAGTATAGTATTTCTAAAATTTTTATACCCAGATTGATTTTTGCTTCAGAAGATATGACATCAGCCTTCTGACGAACACTGGACAATGGGGCAGATACTCGAGAAGTTCCGAGAGAAAATGTGGTATGGTCCTCGTCTGTCGAGCTGCGAAGGGTAGACATCGTCATCTGGCTGCCCTCCCCTCGACTCCAAGGCCATCAAAAACCATGAAGAGAATCTTGAGAAGTTCATAAGCAACGTACTTAGTGCTGTTAGCGCAATTTGCGACACAACGTTCTTGTGGGTTGACTTTAGCACCCGTAGATTGACCTCCTGAATTCATCACTGAACAGCCATTGGGACGCAAAATCATTGAATACACCCTTGGATGGATCCAACGCACGTAGAAAACCAGATATCACTTGCTACTTTGATGCCACGAGTGCCTGCAACCTTCACTGGGGACAAGTTGCCACCTTTTGCAAAGTGAAGAACCGAGATACTAGGGCGAAACAACGCAGTTCATTTACAGAGATAGCTGGGAAGACATTGTGTATACAAGCCATGCAAGATGGCTGCCACACTGTCCCATGCCTCCACTTCCTTGAATCCTCTGTATACCTCACAGTCTTTGACCATGGTGGATCGATTTGCACACACAGCTTTGATGTTCATAATTTGCCAGAAGAATTTCTTCGTATTCTATCGGGTGTGTCCCTTGCAGATTACTCCTCTCTTGGGTTCGACATGTCGATCAAATGGGACGGCAGAGTAGTCCGTCCTGATAGTCCAAAAGTCCACAGTGACAAGACAAGGAAGGATGAAGAATCAGGCACTGATGAGTCAGAAGACGAGGATGAGTATGATGTGGAGGATGCGGGTCGGAGGAAATGGCTGTACATCATTGACAAGGAGGGTCACGTCTGCAAGATCTGGCTCAATCGGATCCTCTCTATTTCAGATGCCCTACTCGGTCGAGGGACAACTGTTTGGGAGGGAGTTATTGATGCTCCTGGAGTGAAGACAACTCTCGCAATCAAAGACTCCTGGATCGACCCCCTCAGGAAGTACACCAAAGGAATGATTTTGCAAGCTCTAGAACGACATAATATTGAAGGTGTTCCCAAACTCTTTGCCGAGCAGCAAGTCAAAACTTGACACCATGCTGGTGAGGCAACAGAGGTCAACTATTCTATGCACTTCCTTTGATCAATGTTGGCAAATGTCCACTCTCCAGATGACTTCCACCTCTGTGTCTTATGCTGCCTTGCCACTAGTCCCGTTGGTACTCTTCTCCTTGATTTTTTCTCTTTCAGTGAGCTCTTGGTCACATTCTTGGACTGCATCATTGGTGAGTCCCAAAGTTTCTCATGCTTTCCGACTTCTGAGACAACATCTCCTCCTTGCCATGATTGGCCAGCAGAAGCGGACGGCTCACGAAAAATATGTATGTTGTTATCTGTCTGGCAAAGCACAGCAGGACCTGTGTAAAAGAATCTCCGGACTTACATGGTGAGGCGTACTTGCTGATTGGGGTTATGCAGTCCCAATCCCTCCAACTGCAGTCCACATAGAAAATCATTCCTCCCCCCCAGTCCAACCAATCCTCCAACATCACTGATTCAGTCGCCTAGTTCAGCTGGGACACCAGTTGACCTTGTCCCTGTCAGGCATATAGGTATGGGTCAGGGAATCACTACTGTTCCCGCTTGGCAGCTGACAGGAGACCATGACATTGTTCTCCTGATGGGTACTGATGATCCAAGCACAGACTTGCGTCATATGGTTGATACGTGCCCACTTTACTGCACAGTAGGTCGCCATATTTTTAACTTGAGTCCATTAATCCAAGCTACCGCAGGGGACATGGTCCTGGATGGCAGCTGAGCTTGTTATGGCTGGCCCTGGTCAGCCAGTAACGCACAACACACTTCACGACCTGGAGTCATTCTTTTATGTTCTCGTTGGCATATGTGTCCTGTACTTGGAGCCCTCAAAACAAAAATCTGACGAAGAGCTGTCAGAGTGCTATGACAAACTTTTCAACACATTCACTCCAAGCATCCTCAAAACCATTACCACCCAGTCGGACCTAATGTGGTTCCCACATGTCATGAAGCATATATCACCGTACTTTCAACCACTCGTCCCACTCCTGAACAACCTCCGAGCCACAATCATTCTACCTATGATCACCACTGTGGATGGGAATTTCAGTCGCAAAACTTTGTTCAGCCATGATGTGGTTATCCAAGAGCTTATCACTACTCTCTCCTCCCTCAGTTCTAGCTCATGGGGTGACACTGGGAACCTGGAGACTCCAGAGACGGTCGGTTCTCATTGTCTGTCAAACCAGCTTGGAAAAAAGTTGAGCGATCTGCTCGCTCTCCCACCCTTTCTTTCACGAGACCTGCCTTTGAACGTCCACCATCATTTCGCATACAGTGATTCAGGGGTATATCTTGGCCATGATGTATGTAAGGCATCTGGGTAGGGCTCACTCCAATGGTCCAGATGGGACCAAAATTCTTGATCCACAGCATGACTTTGTTCCCCCCATGCTGTCAAGGTCATCGAAAAGGACTACAAATAGACCCCTCCCTCCACCCTTAGTGCCGATTCATACGTCTGTGGGTGGAAAGCGTCTAGTTTGTAGTGACTCGTGACTACTGGTACGGTGACCTCATGACAGCAATTTGGATGATTTTGTACCTCCTAGTCATCAGAAACATACCCGATTATTGATCAGCCCTTCTCAGTCCAGTACTCACTCAGTGGTCCCAGGAAGCACAGCCCAAGATGATCCTTTTCTACGACGGTTTATGCACCACAAATCCCAAACCTAATACTGCAAACTGCAAACATGCAAAATTACTTTGTTTTTATTTGCAAAGCCATCTCGGCTTACCTCACTGCTGTTGTCTCAATTATGTTTAGGCTCACCCCATCACATCTTTCACATCGATATTGCTACATAGGTTTCTTACATTGCCGACAACATGTTGCCAAAATATTTGTAGTTTTGAACATGAGGCTTCCCTCATAAATACCCAATGTCCCCTGTGCAAGTGGAGTGTATCGTCTCTTTCCTAGAATCACCATGGCTCCGAAACGAAAGCTTGCTACCACAAAGTTCACCAGGGATTCCCAGGCTGGAGTTGAACCTGACACTGCCCCTTCCAATCGAAAACGATGCAAAGCAGCTGAGCAATGTGATCATGATGTTGGCGGTAAGTTTTTACTGCAAACCATTGACCTCTTGTACCATGGTGCATTCTTGATGTGGTCATTTCAGAGACACAGTCAATGCAGAGACGCTCTTCACACGCTGGAAAAGGTCGTGGGGGAACAATGTTGCAGCTACAAAATATCGAGTGTCTTCAAATTGCAAAACCTTCATGTCAGGCCACTCGATGACTTGATATAGCTATGCAGGGACTAGAGGACAACCTGATGGCTCCATCCCATACCTCAACGCCTCAGGAGCAGAGTCAACCACCCCCATGGACAGCAAACTCTGTTCCGTTGACAGAAGTTCAGCTGAGCATGATGTCTCAGCCCAGTCAACGTTTCGGCTTCCAGGTACCTCCTCAGGGCATTACCTCTGCTGAGGTGACATCTACTTCCCAAAGCCAGACTTCTTGGTCCAGGCCTCTGTGAGTAATTTATAAATTTTTTTGATGATTGTCTAGAGCTTATGTGATGATCAGATCGATGGTGCCGGTGTCGTCATACCCATATTCTTGCAGTCCCTCTGTCTATTTTGGGGGAGAATCTATGACACCGACCTCATACACACCATCTGATTGTGGGTCAAACAATGGATATGAGGACAATTTTCAGCCAGTTCAGCCCCTACGACGATCTCAACTTTGGATGCTAGTGGCAGCAACTCAGTCTCCGGGTCCAATTGCACAAAGCTCTCATGCACACCATTCTTCAAGTTTACCCGATGTTGGTGTTGCTCAGACTCAAGTTCCCACTATTGAAACACCATCTGTCAGACTTCGTCGAACGTGGTCTTTCTCTCAACTACCTGCAACAGTATCATTGCCACACACTATTCTGGTCCTGGGGAGTGGAGACAATGACCCAGGTGCTCCCACAATTGATGAACTTTCTCTGGACGAGAACGAACGCTTGGCAGAGTTAAACCTTTATGGTCTATGTGAGTACATTCTTGCCCTCTCTCAGCATATACTCATGACATTTAACCTAGACCTTCCCGCTCAGCAGAGTGAAGACTCAGTTCTCAGTGGGTTAAATGTGCATCCATTACTGATTCACTCATAATTGTGGACATAGCCAGATTCAATGAACAGCATAGTCAACTTGTTTCGGTCGCTCAAAGTGAGTGGATAAATGAATTGTTATCCTTACTCACGCTGTATCTAGGGACCGTGGAACACACAGCCTCACACAATCACAGCAATGGTGCAATGGAATCTGTCAGACAGCATACACTGTTACGGTTTTACCTATGGCACGTTTGTTTTTCTTTCCTCTATTCGGACTCATTCTGAAACAACCAGCCTTTGACCACTTAAGGTCTAGCACTTAGGTTGCTACTTGAGGATAGAGGACCAAGGTGAGCATGATGTCTTTGGCTGGGAATGACCAAGAGGACAAGACTGCCCTCTGGTCACTGCATTCATGGGGTTTATATACTACCTAGGGGTGTGGCCTTGTTTGGCCCTAATCTACAGATACATAGATATACATGGTAACTACATGAGGAAATGGTGAGGCATAACATGCAGAGTCCATGAGGTACATAGCCCTAAGAATGTTCTAGAAGAATGGAAGCACAAACATGCCTGATGTGTGTGGTAGACATGAGGTGTGGCAGAATGGAAGTACTGCCTCAATAGATATGAAGAACATACCCATCATGCATGGCTGTGGGTAGAATGGAAGATCCCTAGGATCTAGATAAATGGAAGGGTTAGATGTCCCTCCCTGGGCAAAAGTGAAGAGTAAAAGCAGTGATAAGTAAGTGATCAGTAGGTGATCAATCTGATATGATAAGATGAGAATGAAGGATGAGATAAGGGAAAAAAGAAAAGAAAGAAATGTCTTTAGTCCTTGTGACTGTGACTGTAACATTCATGGCATTTCTGTCCTTGTTGCTGTTATGGTTGTCCAGATCCCCTACTATTGAGCTTTGGCTGTAGACTCCACTAGCACAATTGCATCGAGGTTTATGAAGTTGCCACTGTCAATGGAGGAGCACATTCATTACTGCACTGTCTGTGAGACAGTTGAAATACCTTTTATTTGGTTCTCTTGTCGACAGGAACTCATCAACAGTGTAATGGCTGCTGGAGTAGGTGAGCCTTCTATGTTGTATTCAAAAAATAGGAAATTCATCATCTGCTGCAGGGCATTTTAATGGCCTGCTGAAAGACCTCCTCCACTACAACCCCAGTGAGGTGAACACCTGGTTATGTGTCAGCAATCCACTAGACTCTAAAGATGCAATCCCCAACTGGCTGAAGAATGATGAGGGAAAAGCAGACCTGGACAAATACCCTCAATGATCCAGTGTCCTGGGTGATTGGGGCATGGCAGAGCTCCAGCATCTGGACACCCCCAGCTATGTGCCTGGGGGTATTACTGTAAGTGTTCTATCAATCTTTGTTGAAGAGCTTCACCAATTCACATGATTTGTAGAGTACCTATCCATTTCTGGCAGCTGAATTGTTTTCAGAGAATGCAAGGAAGGGTCAAGTCCACCACAAGTCCTGGCATGACCTCAAAGCTCTATTCTGGGTCCTTTGGATTATCAGCATTAATAGTACAGGCCCTTATTGTCAGTGACATGAATGGACACCCCTGAGACCCCTGCCCCCTGTTCATCCCCCTGTTCATGGTCCTGACAGCCATGTTTCCTATCAGCTTTTCATTGAGACTATGAACCCCACCATGCCTGTTCTTCACATGCCTGCTGATGCTGTAAGCCTGGAAAGGGGTGTTCCTCAGTGGGCCACACCAGGCCTGCATGAAAACAAACCAGAGGTTGTCTTCAATTTCAAGACAGAAATTCCCAAGAGGAAATTCTTGGGATGTATGAGTCACTATGGGTGGCAATGACAAAGCTGGTCAAGCATTCAAGGAGGGCATGTTAAAGTTGTGAGAACACTTTGTGTGGGCAGACAATGGCCCACCCTCAAAACCCATCATGCACATAGAGTTCCTTACAATCTTGAAGGACATGCAAGATCCCTGCTGCCTTGGATCATGATGGCGCATTTGAAGAAGTGATTGAAGCTGGCCAGACAAGATATGATAAGTTGTTAGGGTCTGGTGAAGATTTGAGCATACAGCTACTTGACCACCCATCACCTTTGCTGTGCAAAGGCCGCAATACAACCTCTCCCAATACTATAAAGTTCAGGATGAAGGGTAACACCAAGAGACCATTGGAACCCTCAGCTACTGAGCAGGGCCCAGACAAACATTGATGAAATGATGGGGGGGGACACAGGGTTGCACCCAAGACATTCCTACAGAGCCCAGTGGGAGCACTTCCAGGTGCCCCCAGTCGCCCAAGAAGAAGCCTGCTGTGGGTGTCACTGTCAGGTCAATGAAGCCTAATCCCAGCACCCAGCCTTCAAGAGGGTCGCCAAAGAAGTGACCAGTTTGCTGCCATCATCATCTTGCAGTTTTTTCCTCCACCATGTCTTCATTATACTCTACACATTCTACTCACTGTCATGTATACTACACCTCCAGATTGAATCCTGTAATCATTGGTGTTACGCTTACTGCGAGCCGATGCCCTAGTGAAGTTAGTCACAACTGTTCATGTGAGAAGAGATGAAGTGAGCAGTAATACAACCTTGTGTATTGCGAGCCAACTGGCCCAGCCGAGTACCGTCCCTTGGGTAAAGGAGGTCAAGCACGGATGTGCAGGACCAACAAGGAGTCTTGAGGGTACAAGCACAAGCTAATGCCTTGAAGAGCCGGAAGACGAAGATCGTGAAATAGAGGTGATGTCAAGAGTGGATGAGACTCTAGAGGGATCCCTCTACCAGTACACCAGTGAACGAGAATGGATTGCGAGTAAGAGGGCACCGAAGTGCAGTAGTGATACAAGCAGGTATCCGATGTGTAGAACTAGCTTAGAGATACTTGTGAACCAAAGTACCTCTATATATACTATAGGCTGATGGTGCACGGACAATCAGGGTCAAGGGTGATCCATGAAGGATCAAACAGGCTTCCCATAAGGGGAAGGATCAAAAGGATCAAAAGGAGTCCCGTTGTCATGAAGAGCGGAAGGGGATCAACGGGATCAATAGGATCAAAGGGTGAAACGTGCCCTATATGGCTATAGAGTCCATTGGGCGGTACATGTGATGGGAGATCTAGAACAGGATCCCATCAGGAACAGGAATAGGATCAAAGGGGATCCGCTGTCTCAGGGCGAAGAGGATCAGCGTGAGAATCCACAGATGATCAGAGACACATCTAGTGCCATATATGGACGAAGTTCCGTATGGCTGTACAGAGGCTGAGGATCAGCCCG
>JBBPJL010000345.1:0-19788 GCA_038088675.1 Xanthoconium separans | reverse complement strand
GGGGATATAACAATATTCGAATCAATCCTGCAGACAAATGGAAAGCCGCCTTCATTACGCCTTATGGGCTCTACCAACCAACGGTAATGTTCTTTGGAATGTGCAATTCTCCAGCCACCTTCCAAGCTTACATGAATGACACTTTTGCCGACATGATCGCCGAAGGATGGTTGGTCATCTACATGGACGATCTCCTCATCCATTCCAAAAACGATCCAAAACTACACGAGGAACGAACAAGAAGGGTACTAGCTCGAATGGAAGAACAGAAGCTCTTCCTTAAACTAGAAAAATGTACCTTTGCGGCAAAAGAAGTCGAATATCTAGGCATGGTGGTAGGAAATGGAAAAGTCCAAATGGACAAGACAAAGGTAGACGCTATCCGAGATTGGAAACCCCCGCAATCCATAACTGCGGTTCGGTTCTTCCTTGGATTTTGTAACTTCTACCGAAAGTTTATTCCTGGATTCTCCAATATTGCTCGCCCACTCAACGACCTTACCCGGAAGACCACAAAATGGGAATGGACAGTCCTCCATCAGAAAGCCTTTGAACAACTTCGGGACACCTTCTTACGCCGCCCTGTTCTCACTATGCCAGACACATCCAAACCCTTCACCCTCATGAACGATGCCTCCCTCGTCACTACAGGGGCTGTCCTCATGCAAAAAGATGATAATGGAGAACTCCACCCATGCTCCTATTTATCTAAAACCCTTTCAGACGCAGAAAGGAATTACGACATCTACGATAGGGAACTTCTCGCTGTCATCCATGCTTTGGAAGAATGGCGACACTATCTCACTGGCACAGAACACGTGGTCACCGTCCTAACAGACCACAAAAACCTCACATATTTCCAACAACCACAGAATCTGTCTCGACGACACACCAGGTGGCAACTCTTCCTCCAAGAATATCATCTAACCTTTAAACACTGCCCTGGATCCCAAATGGGTCCGGCTGATGCGCTGTCACGACCAGAAGGAGTTGTTACGGAATTAGATAACACAGAAAAGGTGCTCCTTCCGGAACAACTTTTTATCCGAACCATTGATGCTGAATTGAGATCTAAACTCCTCACATCCACCCCATCGGATCCCTTAGTCCTAGAACGACTAAAACTTCTCAGCATGGACCACGAAAAGGTCCTGCCTACCAGGTTTAATAACCCTATGGACTGGGCATACACCGATGGCGTTCTCTACTACAAAGGACGTGCGTACGTACCAGACATCCTCCTCCGGCGACGAATAGTGGAAGAATGCCATTTTTCCCCACTTAGCGGACACAACGGTTATTTCCGCACCATTGCCTCTCTTGAAAAAGACTATTGGTGGCCTGGAATGACAACATTCGTCCGTAAATATATTTCTGGCTGTGCCACCTGTCAAGCAAACAAGGTCCAGACTCACCCTACCATCCCCGCCCTCTCTCCTATTGCTTCCACCGCGACCCGCCCGTTCCAACAGGTGTCCGTTGATCTTATCACCGGACTACCCACTAGTAATGGCTGCGATTCCGTTATGGTCGTGGTAGACCATGGACTTAGTAAGGGGGTAATTTTTGAACCTTGTACCAAAACCATTGATGCCGCTGGAGTGGCCAAATTATTTTTCTCTTCGGTCTTTAAGCGCTTTGGACTACATGACAAAGTAATCTCAGATCGAGGACCTCAATTCGCTTCTGCCTTCGCCATCGAACTTGCTAGACTCCTCCAATACGACATAGCCCTTTCCACTGCATATCATCCTCAGACCGATGGAGAAACAGAACGAGTAAATCAAGAACTGGAAACTTATCTACGGATCTTTTGCAACGGAATCCCACAGAAATGGGCAGATCTTCTTACTACTGCCGAGTATCACCACAATTCCGCACGCCACTCTGTCACCAAACAAACTCCGTTCTTCCTAATGATGGGATACGAACCCTGCTCTTACCCCCCTCTCGGGAAAACTTTCCTCCCTGCCCTTGAACAACGAATGACCTCTCTGGAAAAAGCCCGAGAAGAAGCCATCGCCGCGCATGACAAAGCCAGACAATACATGGCGGATCGGATCTCGTCCAAGTTTTCCCCCTGGAAGACAGGACAAAAAGTCTGGCTGGACTCCAGGAATCTCAAACTAAGGTATCCTACCCAAAAGCTTGCTCCTCGAAGGGAAGGACCTTTCGAGATCACCCAAGTACTCTCCCCAATTTCTTACCACCTCAAACTTCCTCCAACATGGAAAATCCACGATGTATTCCACGCTTCCCTCCTGTCCTCACCTCATATAGGGAAACAGAAGAACACGGAAAGAACTTCTTCCCAGAACCACCGGACATAATAGAAGGAGAAGAAGAATGGGAAGTCGAGAACATCCTGGCACACCGAGGGTCGCCTGCCCGACGATTGTATCTAGTCAAATGGAAGGGTTATTCCGCAGCAGAAAATACTTGGGAATCAACACGGAACTTGCGGCACTCCGCAGAGCTAATTCAGGAATATTGGGACCGACAGGGAGATAAGAGGTAGCCAATCGGGACTACTACAAGGAATAGCTATAAGGCGCACCTTCTGGTGGCAGGCTTTCCTTCATCCCCACTGAAAAACATGTACGCCACCATCAATGACCTCCCCATCGACACCCCCCTTCGTCTCCACCACTTTCCCCCTGAGCACCGCAGAATGGCCCTCGGCGCCCTCCTCGCCAACCCTGTCGTACATCGATATCTCAAACGAGATGATGCTTTCGAGCATGGTGGCGCCCTTGATACCCTCATCGCTGTCGCCCAATCCCTCCATACCGTTAAACGAGTCCATGAGATCTCTATGGGAGATATACTCGAGCCCAACCCTGGACACGTTCTCATGGACACCACCATTACCGAAGCCCAACAGTTCGTCTACAACACCTTCCAGCGCTTTGGAGTCATTACCGCCCTCAACAAACTCCCCTACATCGTCGTCGCTCCCATTATCCGCTCCCTATTCAGATCACTCCCACACCAATACCAGCAGTTCTACCTTGATCAATCGATCACCCCGTGGGACAACCCGCTCTGTACCTGGGATGCCGACAACTCCGTCAGAGAAGATCTCTCCACTGCCGCCTCTACCACCACCACTCGAGATTCCTCTCCTTTATCCTCGTCCTCTAAAGAAAACGATACCCCCGTTCCTGTGCCAGCCCCTGGTAAACCCCTCGAAGGAGGCCCAGACTCTCGGAGACCTCATCCGAGAATTCACACTGGAGCTGATGGAAAGAGCCCCTTCACTGATGGGGGACTCGTGGATCAAATCCTGGCCACAATCCCCTTTGCCCAGCGTCCCTCTCCCCCTCCAACCGTTTCCCTCAGAGAAGCCGAAAAGAGATACATTATCATTGGAGGACTGCAGTCTTCGGATGTCAAGGGGCAACAAGGAGAAAAAGGTAAAAAGGTGGCTTCGATATCGCCCTCACCCGCCGGGTCCTCGGCCAATCCCATCAATGTCGACCGTACCCCTACCCCCCACACCTCCGCATCTCCCTACAACCATCGCACCAGATGCTTTGTCTGTAGGAGCACAGACCATATACGACCCGATTGCCCCCACTACACCTGCCCCATCTGTCGCAAAACAGCGCCAGGACATGCGCAAAAAGATTGCCCCTTCACTACTTGCCTACGCTGCGGCCACCAAGGGCATATACCGGAGTTCTGCTGGGAGAAGCCGTCGATTGAAGATTCATATGACCTCACCGACTACGAGGTCAACTGTGGAGACGATTGATGAAGGAACGGAGGAATAGTCTCGAGGATGGGACCTCGAGCCATAGAGAGGGGCTAATGTTACGGCTTTGTCTATCGCTACATTTATTTCTTTCTTTGTCGTCTTTTGGACTCATTCTTCTCCTCACGATGGGACAGCCCCATCCGATGTCTTCCAACTATTCCCTACAATGCTGTATTGTCACTCAGCGACTTCCTCCGAGTATGACTTCCGTTCTGTCCCGCTTGCTGCCTTTCCGCTCTTCTTGACAGCGGGATCCCGTTTCCCTTCCGATTCCTTTCATCCGTATTGTTCCGACTTGCGGAACACTTACTTTTCCTATGGGACCCTGGTCCGTGCTAGATCTCGCATCGTATAAATACTTGAGCCATGTATAGTAGAAACCCAATCTAGTTCTACACAAATCATACCGCATTTACTGGAGTTCTCCTCGATCGAAGTCCTCTCTCTTTTCGCTCAGATCTTTCTCTCTTTTCTCTAAGCGAAGAACTAGGACTTTGTGTCGTCACAAGAGGACCCTTCCATCAGGGTTGAGTGCGACATCGTTGACTTCGCTCTGCTTAAGTTGACGACTATCAAACAGAACACTGCTTATTCTTGTTTCGCTCTCTACAACTGAGTTAACTCCAGTTGTCACGGTAAGCGCAACACTAGGCCTTCTGCCTCGGATGTCCCTGATGTGCTTGTTTTGGTGGGCAAATTTCCCAGCTGCTTTGATCCATGCATCGACCATAAGAGGTTCTTCATTGGAACCTAGCACATTTTCCATGAGGTCTTTATGAACTCCTCGGCTGAAGGTTTTGCAAAGAGCGGATTGATTGATGATTCTGGACTGAGCTGCCAAGAGTTTGAACTCAGAAGCGAATTTATTGTATGCTTCTCCCGTGTTAGGTCCTTGATGGATGGCATAGAGTTTCCTCCTCGCTGAAGATGCTTCATCATGAATGGACATCATGCTCCAGAAATTGGCTTTGAACTTCTCCCTGCTTCAGGGATCAGTTTCTTAGCCATGTGCTCATAGTATCCTTCAGAGAACGTTCCTCCTTTGCCCTTACTCATCCTATTCAGGGCAGTGACAATTTTTGCTTCATCATTGTACTTCAGGTTGATGGTGAAGTACGCATCCATGGCATGAAGCCACCAGTTGGCGTCTATGCCGTTTCCAGAGAACTCATCAGGTAGTCCAGCCTTTAATTCAGGCATCTTGTTACGCTTACCGCGACGACTGGAGTTAACTCAGTCGTAGAGAGCGAAACAATAGTAAGCAGTGTTCTGTTTGATAGTCGTCGACTTAAGCAGAGCGAAGTCGACGATGTCGCACTCAACCCTAGTGGAAGGGTCCTCTTGTGGCGACGCGAAGTCCTAGTTCTTCGTAAGAGAAAGGAGAGAAGGACTTGAGCGAGAAGACGAGACTTCGAGCGAAGAGAACTCCAGTAAACGCAGTATGATTTGCGTAGAACTAGATTGGGTTTCTACTATACAGGGCTCAAGTATTTATACGATGTGAAATCTAACATGGACCATCGGGTCCCATAGGAAAGGTAAATGTTCCGCTAATCGGAACAATGTGGAAGAAGAGGAATCGGAAAAGATATGGAGTCCCGCTGTCCGGAAGAGCGGAAGAGCAGCGAGCGGGACAAAACGGAAGTCATACTCGGAGGAAATCACCGAGTGACAATACAGCATCGTATGGAGTAATCGGAGGACATCGGATGAGGCTGTCTCATCGTGAGGAGAAGAATGAGTCCAAAAGATGACAAAGAAAGAAATGAACGCAGCAACAAGTAAAACCGTAACACATCTCGTCTTCGGAGTCGGAGTCTGGGTCAAGGGGGAGGGGGATTCATTCAGGTCATACGGGGGAAGGTGGGGCAGACCAATGGATGGGAGCAAACCTGTCCTCTTCCTCTGGGATAGGTTCAGGGGTTGGCTCGAGAGGTGGTTCAGGATATGCTACCGGAACTATGAGGCTGACTGAAATGAAGGGTTGGGGTGGAAGAGCATCTGCTGGTCTTCCTTCTGCAAGGTTCTGTTCTCTGACTCTTTCCTGAGCCCATTTATAAGTTGCTTTCTCCTTGAGAGAGCTAAGCCTTCTGGGGAGAGGAAGATAATCGGGATGCCCATCTGGTAATTTCCAGAGGTCTGGTAGTCTGTTAGTGGGAGATGGGGGAGGATCCACACTGGGTGAGGGCTCTGGGGATGACAAGGGGGCGCGAAACCACAATATGATGGGCAAGGCCTTCTGTTACAGAACAGGGCCTAATCAGAAATCTAGTTCTTTTGTTATGCTTACCATGACAACTGGAGTTAACTCAGTTGTAGAGGGCAAAGTAAGAGTAAGCAAAGGTCTGTTTGATAGTCAGTGACTTAAGCAAAGCGAAGTCATCGATGTTGCACTCAACCCTTAAGGGAAGGGTCCTCTTGTGATGATGCGAAGTCCTAGTTCTTTGCTGGTGAAAAAGAAGAGAGACACGAGCGAGAAGAGAAGGCTTTGAGCTAGTGGAACTCCAGTTAACACGGTAGTTATCACGTAGAACTAGATTGTGGTTACAAGTACAAAGCTTGAGTATTTATACGATGAGAAATCTAGCACGGACCATTGGGTCCCATAGGAAAGTAAATGTCTGTAAGTTGGAACAAGTTGGACGAAGAGGAATCGGAATGAGAACAGAGTCCTGCTGTCCAGTGTTACAACTTTGTGACCAGCGTGTTTATTTTCTTTTGTTTAACCCTTGAACTCTTTTCCTCCTCACGATAGGGACCACCCCTATCTGATGTGTTCTGATCTTTCCCATACGATGCTGTATTGTCTCTTGGCAAATCTTCCTGAGTAGGACACCTGTTTCCTCCCGCTTGCTGTAATTCTGCCCTTCCTGACAGCGGGATCCCGTCTTCATTCCAATTCCTTCTCTACTGTCTTGTTCTGACTGAGCAGAACACTTACCTTTCCTATGGGACCCGATGGTCCATGCTAATTCTCGCATCGTATAAATATCTGAGTCTTGTACTTGTAAAACTCAATCTAGTTTTACGCCATTCATACCGCGTTTACTGGAGTTCCACTTGCTCGAAGTCGCCTACTTCTCGCTCATGTCTTCCCTTCACCCCCTTGCGAAGAACTAGGACTTCGCGCTGTTACAAGAGGACCCTCTATTAAGGGTTGAGTATGACCTCGACGACTTCGCTCAGCTTAAGTCATCGACTATCAAACAGAACACTGCTTATTCTTTGTTTCACCCTCCATAACTGTGTTAACTCCAGTTGTCACGGTAAGTGTAACAAAAGAACTAGATTTCTGATCAGGCCCTGTTCCTTAACAGAAGGCCTCGCCCATCATATCGAGGTTTCGCACCCCATCGTCTTCTCCCGAGCCTCCACCAGCTGTGGATCTCCCATCATCCTCTATCCGACTTCCAGACCTCTGGAAACTTCCCACAGGACATCCGGACTATCTTCCCCTCCCAAGAAGATTTGCCTCCCTAGAGGAAAAAGGGAGATACAGACAAGTCCAGGAGAGAGTTTGAGAAGAAAATCATGCTGAAGGGAGACCGGCACACGCTCTCCCGCCCCAACCCTTCATTCCAGCAGGACTCATCGTACCAGCTGCCTATCCAGAACCAATCTCCACCCCTGTCCCTGAGCCAATTCACCAGGAAGAAGACAGGTTCGCCCCCATCGATTGGTCAGCACCATCCTCCCCAGTACGACCTGAATGAATTCCCCTTCCCCCTGAGCCAGACACAGACTCCGAAGATGAGATGCCCGAACTAAAGGCTGGACTACCTGACAAATTTTCCAGCAATGGCATTGATGCCAACTGGTGGCTCCATGCCATGGATGCGTACTTCACCATCAATCCAAAGTATGATGATCAAGCAAAAATCGTCACTGCCCTAAACAGGATGAGCAAGGGCAAAGGAAGAACCTTCTCAGAAGGATATTACGAGCACATGGCAAAAAAACTGATCCCTGAGGAAAACCAAACCTGGGAAAAGTTCAAAACTGATTTCCGGGGTATGATGTCTATTCACGACGAGACATCCTCGGCTAGAAGAAAACTCTATGCCATTTGCCAAGGAGCTAACACAGAGGAAGCTTTCAACAGATTCGCCTCTGAATTCAAACTCTTGGCAGCCCAATCTGGAATCATTGACCAGTCCACTCTTTGCAAAACCTTTAGTCGAGGAGTACATGACGACCTGATGCAAAAAGTACTGGGCTCAAATGAAGAGCCTCTCACCATAGATGAATGGATCAAGGTGGCCGGGAAATTCGCCCGCCAAACTGAGCGCATCAGGGATATCTGAGGAAGGAAACCCAGATTTGAAGGATACGGATCAACCTCCACCCACACTCGTGACCCCAACACCATGGACGTTGACTACATTCGACTCTCCCCTGTAGAAAGAGCCAAACTCATGAGAGAAGGCAAATGCTTCATATGTAAAAAGCCGGGGTGTTCCACCAGGAACCACAAAGATAATTGAAAAGGATCTGGAAACTGGAGATCTGGACCTTGCTCTGACAAACCTCTACCACGCCCACCTACACAAAACCGGGCCGTCAAAGACAAACCCACTGAGAAAGAAGAAAAGAATGAGGCAATCAGGATGATAGAACAACTGGTCGCAAAAGGACATGGAGTAAAAGAAATGGCCGAATCCCTCCGGGAGATCTACCTGGAAGACCCACCAACCTAGGACACTCCCACGGAAAACCCACATCTCCCCTCTTGACGACAACCCATACACCAACGATATCTCCTGAGAGCCATGGGACTAGACATGGACGATCGAATTGAGCGACGAGTCTATAAACGAAAAGGACTTGGAGCGTACCTTCCAAAGAAAGAGTGGATACGCCGAACCACCCTTTCAACCCAACTCGCCCAAGAAGCCAGAACAAAGAAAACAGAGCTTCCTAAAGAATACGAACAATATAAAAAGGTCTTCGAGGAACCATCTAACGAACTACCCCCAAAGCGAGCCTTTGACCACAAAATCAAACTCACTAAGGAGTTCGTACCAAAAAGAGGAAAAGCCTACCAATTGAATCCTGCAGAACAAGACGCCTGTAAGAAGTTTATCGAAGAACACCTTGCTTCTGGAAAAATAGAACCATCCAAATCCCCACAAGCATCTCCCTTCTTCTTTGTCCAAAAGAAGGACGGAAAACTCTGCCCTTGTCAAGATTATTGATACCTTAACTCCCAAACAGTAAAGAACACCTACCCCCTACCCCTCATAGGCAATCTTATCGATAAGCTGAACGAATCAGAACTATTCACCAAGATGGACGTACGATGGGGATATAACAACATTCGGATCAATCCTGCAGACAAATGGAAGGCCGCTTTCATTACACCTTATGGGCTATACCAACCAACGGTAATGTTCTTCGGAATGTGCAATTCTCCAGCCACTTTCCAAGCCTATATGAATGGCACCTTCGCCGATATGATCACCGAAGGATGGCTAGTCATCTACATGGACGACCTCCTCATCCACTCCAAGAACGACCCAAAACTACATGAGGAAAGAACTAGGAGGGTATTGGCTCGAATGGAAGAACAAAAACTCTTCCTTAAACTGGAAAAATGCACTTTCGCCGCTAAGGAAGTCGAATACCTTGGCATGGTGGTAGGAAACGGAAAAGTCCAGATGGACAAACCTAAGGTAGATGCTATCCGAGACTGGAAACCCCCTCAGTCTGTAACAGCAGTCTGATCTTTTCTCGGATTCTGCAACTTCTACCGAAAGTTCATTCTGGGATTCTCCAATATCGCCCACCCACTCAATGATCTCACCCAAAAGACTAATTCTCACTATGCCAGATACAGCAAAACCCTTTACCCTCATGACCGACGCTTCCCTCGTTGCTACTGGAGCTGTCCTAATGCAGAAAGACGAAAATGGAGACCTTCACCCATGCTCCTATCTGTCCAAAACCCTTTCCGAAGCAGAAAGGAACTATGACATCTACGATAGGGAGCTTCTCGCTGTTATCCATGCCTTAGAGGAATGGCGACATTACCTCACTGGCACCAAGCACGTGGTTACCGTCTTAACTGACCACAAAAACCTTACCTATTTTCAGCAACCACAAAATTTGTCATGACACCACACCAGATGGCAACTCTTCCTTCAGGAATACAACCTCACCTTCCAACACTGCCCAGGATCCCAAATGGGCCCAGCCGATGCGTTATCTCGACCCGAAGGGGTCATTACTGAGTCCGACAACACAGAAAAAGTACTTCTTCCAGAACAACTCTTTATTCGGACTATCAATGCCGAACTACAATCAAAACTCCTCGCATCCACCTGTTACGGTTTTGTGACCGGCGTGTTTATTTTTCCTCATTGTTATTCCTGAACTCTTTCTCTTCTCACGATAGGGACCGTTCCTATCCGATGTCTTCCGATCATTCCCGTACGATGCTGTATCGTCACTCGGCGACTCTTCCCGAATATGACAACCCATTCTTTCCTGCTTGCTGCTGTTCTGCTCTTCTTGACAGCGGGACTCCGTTACCTTCCCGATTCCTTTTCTTCCGTCTTGTTCCGACTAGTGGAACATTTACCTTCCCTATGGGACCCGATGGTCCGTGCTAACTTTTGCATCGTATAAATACTCGAGTCTTGTACCTGTACAACCCAATCTAGTTCTACGCAATTTATACCGCGTTAACTGGAGTTCCACAAGCTCGAAGTCTCTTCTTCTCACTCATGTCTCTTCCCCTTTGTGAAGAACTAGGACTTCGCTTCATTACAAGAGAATCCCTCTTTAGGGATTGAGTGTGACATCTTCGATTTCGCTCTGCTTAAATCGAAGACTATCAAACAGAACATTGCTTCTCATTTGTTTCGCTCTCAAACAACTGTGTTAACTCCAGTTGTCATGGTAAGCGTAACACCACCCCATCGGATCCCTTGTTCTTAAACGATTGAAACTTCTTAGCACAGACCATGATAAAGTCCTGCCTACTAGATTCAATAATCCTATGGACTGGGCATACACCGACGGCATTCTTTACTACAAGGGACGTGCATACATACCAGACATCCTCCTTTGCCGTCGGATAGTGGAAGAATGTCATTCCTCCCCACTCAGCGGACATAACGGTTATTTCTGCACCATTGCCTCTCTTGAGAAGGACTATTGGTGGCCCAGAATGACAACATTCATCTGAAAATATATTTCTGGTTGTGCCACCTGTCAAGCAAACAAGGTCCAGACTCATCCAACTGTTCCCGCCCTTTCTCCTATTGCTTCCACTGCGACCCAACCATTCCAATAGGTGTCTGTTGATCTTATCATCAGACTACCAACCAGCAATGGCTTTGATTCCGTCATGGTCGTGGTAGACCATGGGCTTAGTAAGGGGGTGATTTTCGAACCTTGCACTAAAACTATTGATGCCACCGGGGTGGCCAAACTCTTTTTCTCTTCCATCTTCAGACGCTTTGGATTACATGACAAAGTAATCTCTGATCGAGGCCCTCAATTTGCCTCTGCCTTTGCTATCGAACTCGCCAGACTCCTCCAATATGACATAGCCCTCTCCACTGCATGTCATCCTCAAACTGATGGGGAAACGGAACGAGTAAACCAAGAACTGGAAACATACTTATGGATCTTTTGCAATGGAGTCCCACAGAAATGGGCAGACCTACTTACATACTTCTGCCAAATTTCATCACAATTCAGCACGTCACTCTGTCACCAAACAAACTCCGTTCTTCCTAATGATGGGATATGAACCCCGCTCTTACCCCCCTCTGGGAAAAACTTTCTTACCTGCTTTAGAACAAAGAATGAATTCACTCAAAAAAGTCCGAGAAGAAGCCATAGCTGCACATGACAAAGCCAGATGATACATGGCTGAACTAATCACATCCAAATTCGTTCCTTGGAAAACGGGACAGAAAGTATGGCTGGATTCCCGAAATCTAAAGTTAAAATACCCTACCCGAAAACTGGCCCCTCGAAAAGAGGGACCTTTTGAAATCACCAAAGTACTTTCCCCAATTGCCTACCATCTCAAACTCCCTCCAATGTGGAAAATCCATGATGTATTTCATGCTTCCCTCCTATCCACATACAAGCAAACTGAAGAACACGGAGAAAACTTCTTCCCTGAACCGCCAGACATAATAGAAGGAGAAGAAGAATGGGAAGTCGAGAACATCTTGGCACACTGAGGGTCGCCCACCCGACGGTTGTATCTGATCAAATGGAAGGGCTATTCCTCAGCAGAGAACACTTGGGAATCAACACAGAATCTGCAGCACTCCGCAGAACTAATCCAGGAATACTGGGACCGACAGGGAGATAAGAAGTAACCAATCGGGATTAATACTGGGAACAGCTATAAGGCGCACCATCTGGTGGCAGGCTTTCCCTCATCCCCATATTTACCACAGAAACATGTATGCTACTGTCAATGACCTCCCTGTCAACACCCCCCTTCGTCTTCACCGATTCCCCCCTGAACACCGCCGCATGGCCCTTAGTGCCCTCCTCTCCAATCTTGTCGTCCATCAATATCTTAAACGAGACGACGCCTTTCTGCATGGTGGCGCCATTGATACCCTCATCACTGTCGCCCAATCCCTCCACACCGTCAAGCAAGTACATGAGATCTCTATGGGAGATGTACTCGAACCCAACCCCGGACACATCCTTATGGACACCACCATCTCCAAGTCCCAAACATTCGTCTACAACACTCTCCAACGCTTTGGAGTCATTGCGGCCCTCAACAAACTCCCTTTCATCATTGTTGCCCCCATTATCCGAACCATCTTTAGGTCTCTCCCTCATCAATATCAGCAGTTCTACCTCAACCAGTCAATCACTCCCTGGGACAATCCCCTCTGTACCTGGGACAGTGACACCACTGTTAGGGAAGACCTCGCAACCGCCCCCTCCACCACCACCTCTGGAGATTCCTCTCCTCTATCCTCTTCCAATAAAGAAAACACTACCCCCATTCCTGTGCCAACCCCTAGTAAGCCCGACGAAGGAAGCATCAACCCTGGGAGATCTCATCCGAGAATTCACTCCGGAACTGATGGAGAGAACCCCTTTGCTGATGGGGGACTCATGGATAGAATCCTGGCCACTCTCCCCCTTGCCCACTGTCCCTCTCCCACTCCCACTCGATCCCCCAAAACTGGCACTAGGGAATACATCATTATTGGAGGACTCCATTCATCGGATGTCAAGGGCCAACGAGGAGACAAAGGTAAAAAGGTGGCTTCGGTATCGCCCTCACCCGCCGGGTCCTCGACTAATCCCATCAACGTCGACCACATCCCTACTCCCCGCCCCTCCACATCTCCCTACGTCCATCGCACCCGATGCTTTATTTGTAGGAGCGTGGATCATATACGACCAGACTGTCCATGCTACACTTGCCCCGTCTGTCGTAAAACAGCGCCAGGACATGTGCAAAAAGATTGCCCCTTCACTACTTGCCTACGCTGCGGTCACCAAGGGCATATGCCGGAATTCTGTTGGGAAAAGCCATCAATCGAGGATTTGTACGACCTCACTGACTACGAGGTCAACTGTGGAGACAATTGAGGAAGTTGCGGAAGGATAGGTCTCGAAGGTGGAACTTTGAGTCATAGAGAGGAGCTAATGTTACAACTTTGTGACTAGCGCGTTTATTTTCTTTTGTTTAACCCTTGAACTCTTTTCCTCCTCACGATAGGGACCACCCCTATCCGATGTGTTCTGATCTTTCCCATACGATGCTGTATTGTCTCTCGGCGAATCTTCCTGAGTAGGACACCCGTTTCCTCCCGCTTGCTGTAATTCTGCCCTTCCTGACAGCGGGATCCTGTCTTCATTCCGATTACTTTTCTACCGTCTTGTTCTGACTGAGCGGAACATTTACCTTTCCTATGGGACCCGATGGTCCGTGCTAATTCTCGCATCGTATAAATATCTGAGTCTTGTACTTCTAAAACTCAATCTAGTTCTACGCCATTCATACTGCATTTACTGGAGTTCCACTTGCTCGAAGTCACCTACTTCTCACTCATGTCTTCCCTTCACCCCCTTGCGAAGAACTAGGACTTCATGTTGTTACAGGAGGACCCTCTATTAAGGGTTGTGTTACGCTTACCGTGACAACTGGAGTTAACATAGTTGTTTGAGAGCGAAACAAATGAGAAGCAATGTTCTGTTTGATGGTCTTCGACTTAAGCAGAGCGAAGTCGAAGATGTCGCACTCAATCCCTAAAAGAGGGATTCTCTTGTAGTGACGCAAAGTCCTAGTTCTTCGCAAAAGGGGAAGAGACATGAGCGAGAAGAAGGGACTTCGAGCTTGTGGAACTCCAGTTAACGCGGTATAAATTGTGTAGAACTAGATTACTGTTACAAGTACAGGACTCGAATATTTATATGATGCGAAATGTAGCACAGACCATCAGGTCCCATAGGAAAAGTAAAGGTTCCGTCTAGTCGGAACGAAGGGGATGAAAAGGAATCGGAATAGGAATGGAGTTCCGCTGTCTGGAAGAGTGGAACGTCAGCAAGCGGAACAAAAAGGGAGGTCATACTCGGAGTAAACTGCCGAGTGACAGTACAGCATCATAGGGAATAGTAGGAAGACATCGGGTAGGAATGGCTCCACTGTGAGGAGGAAATGAGTCCACAAAAAGGATGAAGAAAATAAATGCGCCATAAGCAAAACCGTAACAGGTTGAGTACGACCTCAACGACTTCGCTCAGCTTAAGTCGTCGACTATCAAACAGAACACTGCTTATTCTTTGTTTCGCCCTCCACAACTGTGTTAACTCCAGTTGTCATGGTAAGCGTAACATCCGGAAGAGTGGAACATCAGCGAGCGGGAGGAAACAGGTGTCATACTCGGGGAGAGCCGCCGAGTGACTATACATCATCATATAGGAATAGTCGGAAGACATCGGATGGGAACAGTCCCATCATGAGGAGTGAAAGAGTTTGACAGGAAAGAAGGAACAGAAATAGACGTGCCCAAGCGAAATCGTAACAGTAGTGGTGAAGTCTTCTTCATTATAACCATGAAGGGGATCAGGTTCAGAAGTAAACCTATTAACCATTGAAACCTGCTGAGCAGGTGCTTTACCCTTTCCCTTGTTATCAGTACACTTGTTGTACCAATCTCTCTTCACTTGATTTGGGGGTCTCTTCTGTCTCGGAGGTTGAGAGCTAGAAGGTTGGCCTGAAGACGAGGGCTGAGCCTGTCTTTGGTTCTTCCACCTATTGTTGGATGGAGGGCCATTGCAAATCACATTAGTCTTATTCACAGAAGAGGATGGTTCAAATCAAACATTGGAGATTCGAGAGGAAAGAGGGCAGATATGAGAGTTGCAAATATCGATCTCTCAAAGGATGGCTTGTTGGATATTCTGAACTGTGAAATTGGCTGCAGTGGTTGTATGAATTAGGGTGGAACAGAGAGAGTTGAAGTTGTCTGGGAGTTGTGCAAGGAGGAACATAGCGCAAAGACTTTCAGGAAGGCCAAGTCCTGCATGGAAGCAGTTGGTATAATACTCTAGGATCTTCATGATGTCATTAGCTGCATGATGAGGACGAATCCTTGCACAAAAGACTCTGTTAAGCAAATAGAACTGCCCAGCGATACCTCAAGCTGCATAGTGTTGTTCCAAAGCTTCCCAGAAATGATGAGTGATGGAGCGATAATGAGTGGTGGTGACAGGGGCAGCAGCAGGTCCAGTAGTGACCTGAAAAGTGGTCCAAGTAGTAGGAGCAAGCATTGCAAGCTCATCTGAAACTGTGGCCACAAGGATACCAAGAAGTCAAGTGTCTGCAGCCTTCCACAAGTCTGTGTTGGCTGCTTGCTGGCTAGTAGGAACTGTTCCATCTATAAAGATGTTGCCTCCAATCATAAAGAACGTATGTTGGATGCGAGCCTGCCAAGTCGAATAGTTATCCTGTCCTCTAAGTTGAGGAATCTTGGAAAGGATGGTGGGTTCAACTTTGAGTTTGGCAGTGGTAGGAACAGCAGTCATATCTGTTGGATATTTCAGTGTCCTGATTGAGGAGAAAGTATACCTTTATTGGGTAGATTGCATATTTCTCAATCATAGCATCCAAAGGAAGTTTCCACAAGATAAATAGATTGCTCCATGATTTACAAGCGCAGGTGTCTCCTCTTGTTTTCCCCAGTGATGGCAGCCTGTCTACGAGGTGGCTTATCATCAAATCTCCCATACAAAGTGTTGGTATAGTACTGTCTCTCCTCATCAGAGGAGGAACACTTAATCATTCTATGTGCCCATTGAATTGGGCATGTAGAATGATCTCTCTTCCATTTCTGCCACTGAAAGACATCGAAACGACCATTCCAGTGCTTCTGGGAAGGGGTAGGATCAGAGTTGTCAAACTCCAGTCATAGTGGGAGAAGTGGAATGTAAACATTGGGGAAAAGGGAGTCATAGAGGAGTTCATGGGAGTCTTCAGAACGATAGGGGTCACCAGGAGTAAGAGCAAAGAGAGGAGGGAAGAAATCGTGATGAAGTACTTCAAAGCCTTGGAAATGGACAAAAGCTGGTGGAGTAGATAAATAAGTCTTGGATGGGAAAGCCCAGCCAGCACCAGAGTATGCAGAGAAAAGAGATTCGTCCTTGTATATGAAAGAGGAGGGAAGGATTGACTGGTCACAGGTTGTAGTCTCGATTGTGGGAACCTGGAAAGGCATCACAATCTGGTGAGACTGGGTTGATTTGGTCCAATGTCCCACTCCTATTTGATGAAGGAATGGGACTACCTTCCCTTGATGGATTATATCTCTGCGATGGTCCTTCTTCGGCATAGGAAGGGGGTCTTGGAAGACTGCTTCCCTGATCGTCTGTTCTGCTCCTGTAAGAAGAAAGATTGATCGTTCTGATTTCTGCCAAAGCGCATTCTCAAATGAGTCAAAGCTCATTGGGGGTAAATCTTGTTTCAAGTTCCAGAGTTGGGACTCTGAGCAGTTCACCATTTAGAGGGTCGTGCGGAGGTGCGTATGGAGGAGGGACTGGAGAAGGAGATCAAGATCATTCTAGATCAGAAGTGATGAAACCTTCAGGTCTGATCTCAAAAGGCTCTGCTTGTTCTGAAGCTTCCTCTTTGTCTGAGAATTGGATGAAGTGGGTAACTTCAACCTGAGCAGGTGACAAAGGAGAGAAAGGAGAATGTGAAGATGTAGGAGAAGGGTGAGAAGCTGAAGTATAAGCAGGAGCAGGGGGATGAGGAAGAGGGAGATCTGGAGAACTTGAAGTCAAGAGATCTGGATGAGTCCTTAGACCTCGTCTGGTATGGTGTGGATGAGACTCAAAGGCAAATAGACTGTGGAGGAGAGTAGGATGATAGTTTCCTCCATGAGAAGGTGAATAGGGAACTCAATAAAGTCTGTCACAGTATTCTCTGTCTTCAGTGTATCTTCTGCAGATTGGACAGGGAAGATGGAAGGGCACGAGATTATGATTGAGGCGAGCGAGGCAGATAGAGTCAAAGAAACAAGGAATATCCCCAAAAGAGGGAGCAGGAGGTGGAGCAGGAGGTGGAAAGTAGGATGCTTGCGAGGGGGGTGTCTCCGAGTGAACTCGGGTCACAGATGATTGAGGTGATGATGGTTCTCTGCGATGTAGGCAGAGAAGGGTCAACACAAACCTGAGGTTGAACTGGTCTTTGAGTAAGAACCAATTGCAATGTAAAAAGTTCATGATTAGTATGGTGACCCAGAATAAGGATGAAAGAACCATCATCAACCCGAACAAGGATGTCTCCAAGAATATGGACAAAGAAAAACAAAACCCAAAAGCATAGGTGGGATTGTTGTTTGCCACAATGGCAAGAACATTGCCAAGCAGAAGTAATGCCTGGGCAAAACCTGTAGCAACCCTGGGGTCCATAGCATGAAACTGGAATGTGACAAAGGGAGAGGATGCACAAAATGTGTAGGGTCAAGATGCCAGGCAAGCAGGGCTCATAACCTAACGAAGTTGTGAGGTACTCCACTTTCTCTACTACTGATAGTAGGAGTTACCACAGAAGCATAGTAACTGGAGAGGATATGGGTCAGTGGGAGCTACTCACTAAAGTGGGATGAGAGGGTGCAAGCTTAGGTGGGTGCTGATAGAGCAGGTAGAACAGAGAATGGGGATTCAAGTTCTGAGGAGAGCGACTACAGAGAGCTCTCCTTAAGTAGTGTTTAGCTACTTGCACCACCTCTACTGAGTATAGTAGGAATAAACATAGGTAGACAAAAGGACATCATAAAGTATGAGTCAATGAGAAAAGGATTGATAATCCTAAACATATCTACCAATAGCAGTAAATGCTCTTTGATGTGATGAGTAAGAGATGAGTAAATGTGATAGTGTAATTGGAACAATAGTCTGAGACCATCATGTGATGTGGTCTAGAATCTGGGTCATGAATAGAATGAAACTAAAGATAGAAAACCCAGATTTCAACACTCCTCCTCACTAGAAACATTATCATCATGAAAAGGAGGAAAGAGTCAAAGACTTTCGTCCACGCTCAAATGCAGTTCTACCAAGATTCTTGGTAAAGATATCTGCAAACTGTGATTGGGAAGAAACATAGAAGAGTTCTACTTCACTGAATTCAACAGCCTCCCGAATATAATGTTCAGGGATGTGAACATGTTTAGTTCAACCTTCTTGAGCAGGATTAGAAGCAAGAAAGATTGCACCCTGGTTATCAACACAGAGTGGGATTGTGGAGAGAGGAAATGAGATTTCCTCAAACAGATTGCAGATCCATTGGATCTGTTTGCAGCATTCTGTCATTCCACAATATTCTGCTTCAGTGGACGAGAGTCTAACTCTCTTCTGTCGCTTGGACAGCCAGGACACTATTCCATTCGCTAGGAAGATGGAATAACCTGTGGTAGAATGTGATGTTTCAACGTCACCAGCCCAATCAGTATCAGAGTAAGCAATGAACCCATTGTTAGGTCCATCAGCAGTATAAGTCAAGCACAAATTTTGAGTATGTGCAAGATAGCACACTATGTAGAGTGCCTTCTGCAAGTGTTCCTCTGAGGGATTTGCAGAGTACTGCAACATCTTGATAACTGAATAGGCAAGATCAGGTTGTGTCCCAAGCATGATGTATAGCAGTGATCCAATGACTGACTGATAGTGACTTTGGAGAGAAGAATTTGACTGTCCTTGGTTGTGTGTACCAGTGTAGCCAGAGGGAAGAGGTGTTACGGAAATCCATGGTTCACCGGCAGTACCACTGGACCGGACCACTTCATTCTTTTTCTTCGCCTTTCCTCGATGGACAGGGACCACGTTTACCTCAAGGCTCTGGCAGAAGCCTTACCACGCGTACAGTACTCTGGGAGTACTATCATCATTATCCTCGTCATAGGATACCTCTGGAGTCGCCATACTCTCGCTTATGGCCAATCAGCGTTCCTCTAGACATCTCGGTCACAGATCATCTAGCAAGACCTACCCTGAAGACGGACACCCGTTCCATGTCAACCCCGGAACCTTCCGCCTTCCCTTCGTTATTCCGTTCCTCGCCGGCTGCAGGAACATGACTTGTCACGACCCGGGCTCACCCTTAGCCCATGTATAGCCATGTGGAACTCCGTCCGCTTATGGCACTAGATGCGTCGTTGATCATCTGTGGATTCTCGTGTTGATCCTCATCGCCCCGAGACAGCGGATCCCCTTTGATCCTATTTCCTCCTTCCGATGGAACCCCGTTCTTGACCTTCCATCATGTGTACAGCCCTATGGACCTTATAGCCATATTGGGCACGTTCTTCCTTTGATCCTGTATGATCCCGTTGATCCTCTTCCGCTTTTCACGACAACGGGACTCCTTTTGATCCCTTTGTTCCTTCCCCTTATGGGAAGCCTATTTGATCCTATGTTGGATCACCCTTTGCCCTGATGGTCCGTGCACCATTCAGGATAGTATATATAGAGTTACCTTTGTTCTCTGGTAGCTCTAAGCTAGTTCTACGCAACGGATACCTGCCTGT
>JBBPJL010000344.1:0-19788 GCA_038088675.1 Xanthoconium separans | reverse complement strand
CGGCCGGGGGAACTACGGAACCGTTAAAAAGGTTCTTCATAAACCAACCAAAGTCGCAATGGCTATGAAGGTCCGTATTCGCGTCTTTATTCTATACGTCATTCATTCACATCGCACCACTTCCTGTGTCCACTTACCTCAGGAGATTCGCTTGGAGCTCGACTCCACAAGGCTCAACGGCATCCTTATGGAACTCGACATCCTTCATCGCGCCGTAAGCCCGTTCATCGTCGAGTTTTATGGTGCATTCTTTGTCGAATCTTGCGTTTACTATTGCATGGAGTACATGGATGGCGGTTCCCTTGCCTCCTTATGCTGCTTCCCAAACGGGAACGTCTCCCTCCCCCCAAGTATCTCCTCTAGCCCAGGTTCTGCCTGGACTTCCAGCCCCGCTCCTCTCGCAGAGGAGCACTTGGGGCGCATCGCCTCTTCCATGACTAAAGGGCTCGCTTTTCTCAAAGACAACTTGGGTGTCATGCACCGCGACGTAAAGCCAACTAACATTCTCGTCAACCGCAAAGGTGAAATTAAGCTGTGCGATTTTGGCGTCAGCGGGCAACTCGAGAAAAGCATAGCCCGCACAAATGTGGGGTGTCAGAGTTACATGGCTGTGAGTTACGCCTGCTACGGTCGTTTTCACGTTGCCCTGTTATCTAATACCACCTTGGGCGCAATTCACAGCCCGAACGGATAAAAGGATCTTCCCCGTCATCGACAAACGTTGACGATGCCTTTACCTCATATACCGTCTCTGCTGATGTTTGGTCGCTCGGTCTTTCGATCGTGGAAATTGCTAGGGGAAAGTGAGTGTTCGTTTTCTTCCACCGTGTTCCCATGTCTGACACACTTTATCACCGTCCTAGGTACCCGTATCCCCCTGAAACGTATGAAAACGTGTTTGCACAGCTTAGTGCTATTGTTGACGGTGAAGCACCCGGACTGCCGGACGACGAAACACCCGATGAAGTTACCGATGGTTTGCTGACCGCCGACGTTCGCGAAAATGGTGATGGAGGCCCTCTGCGGAGGAGATGGTCCCCTGAAGCACGTGACTGGGTCCGACAGTGTCTGATCAAAAACGCGGATGAACGGGCCACATACCCTGACCTGCTCGCGAGTATTGTCTCCTTTCTGTTATTCGACGATGTATGCTCATCGTATTTCAGGCCCACCCATGGATGAATATGGATGCGGAACGTAAAGTCGACATGGCGGGCTGGGCGGAACGCGCAATCGAGTGGCGAGATCGGGGGAGACGTGGATTTGCAATCTACGAGTGAGCTGCTGCAGTGTCTCACAGCTGCTTTCAACTTGTGACATCCTCTCGAGGCGGGGTACTCCATCTCCACGCCCTTCCCCTCGCGACCGGTGATTCGGGACAGGTTCTGTCAACAAGTGACACTACTGTCAACCAAGACGCCGCTCCACCCTTGACTCATACATTCACTGGTTTTGTCTCCCCGCGAACTCTGGAATGCAGAAGTTCTCACTCCATCCATTTTCGACGCATCCATCTGGCCGCCTTGTCCTCCATACTCCCCACACGTTGCACTTGTCCATTCTACTTTGGCATCACCATGCATACTACCCACGCCGGCCGTTTAATACCCCTCCCATACATGCATGCACTCCTGAATCTACTTACCATCACTTTTCTTTCTTTTTCTCGTGTCAATGGTCGTCACTCATTGTTTGGTCGTTCATCATCATCTGGTCGCTTTCGCTGCTCATGGTCGTGATAGCTGGTTGTTTTTCAACTTTTTGATTCGTTCTTGTATACGGTAGAATACGGTGTACAAAACAGTTTGTCTTGAAGTCGGTTATGGACCAAGAGCGTGAGTATTGCGGCAGTCCCTTCTACTTTCTTGCCAACACCAGCCAGTTTTTTCGAATCCCGAAAGTCAAGCTGTCTGCCCTCCACTCTGGTATTGTCTCCAAAATACTCCTTTGCGTGCGTGTTCGTCTGAACAAAAATTGTTTTCGGACCGTCATTTTCAGTCGTATTCGGCGTTGTGCTGGTCTTCCGTGCCACCTTCGCGCTTCTCCGTTCCGTCTTCTTCCTCGACAACAAAGCAACAACACCCCACACGTCTCGCCGTGCCAAGTTTCACAACATGCTTCACGTCAAATGGGATCGCGACGTTCTCCACTTCCCACTCCCGTCGCTCGACACCCCGCTCGGTCAGCTGCGCGCCGACCTGGCAGCGTACACGCATCTTCCGATCGGATCGTTCAAGTTGGTGTACAAGGGTGCGGTGATGAAAGAGGACGCTGCGCCGCGTGCGTCTTGTCGTTTTCTCCTTCTCAGAACCGTTTTGCTTACCGCTTCCTCGCTCTACTCTTTTTTTTCGTCTTCGATCGGCGGTTGACATCCACCATGGACGTGGGACGCTGGATTGCTCATGAACCCATTGGGTATCGGGTTATGGCAACCGCCGACAGTATCGACGTACAAACTGAAAGAAAACGCCACGATCGCATTGATCGGCGGACACACGCTCGCACCCGAGACGACCTCCTCCTCTGCCGCACCCCGCGCGGCACCCCCACTCAAGCCACACGCGCCCTCGTCGCCGCCCACGGAGGAGAGCACCATTGTCGCGATCCATCGAGAGCTGGAGAGGGTCCGGGCGACGCTCGTACCAGACGTGGAAGCGTTTGTGTGTGCGCTCGCGCCGCAGGGTGAGAGTAGCGTCGGTGGTGTCGGTGTCTCTCATGGACCCTCGCCAACGCCAACCCCGACCCCGACCCCGACGCCGCTCGATCATACACGGCTGTCAGAGTTGTTGTTGCAATCGCTTCTGCGGTTGGACGCGTTGCATGTGTCGGGGTCGGGCGCGGATTGGCCCGAGGCGAGGGTGCAGCGGAAGGCGGCGGTGAGGGAGGTGCAGGGCGTGTTGGATCGGTTGGATGGCGCATGGGCGGCGCGTTGAGTTGGTCGTCGCCGCATCTGCGTTGTTTTGTTCTCGCGGTGGGCCAGCGGCACAAGTTTACATGTTTATACCCCCATCCTTGAAGCTAATGCTTCGCGGCTATTCGCCCACTCAGGCTTCGTTTCGGAAATCGACAATACAACTATTCATTGCGTGTAATGTAACCGGACTGTCGTCCCCGGAACTATATACTTTTTCCCAACAGTTTTTGTGTTACAAGTTTGAAGTACAACTGCGTATACGGCGCATATAGAGAATGAATTATACCAGCGCAAACCTAGAATACTGTGCAGCCTCAAGTTCAGTGCACAAGATACCCATTTGACTCTTCCTGACACGTACCTGACTATGGCTAGAACGTCCCATGCTGGGCAAGCTAGCATCTAGCCCAAGGATTGACTCGCAGAAACCGAACGACGTTCGTTCCGAGGATTCTCCAGCCTCAGTATATCTACCTGGACATGTACATCCGACCAGCGGCGCCTGTATTCCTCCTGCATCTCACGCGGGTTACCCCACGCAATGTCAATATAACCCGTACTCGTACACCAGTACGACAGCGTTAATTTCGCGTGCGGGGCAATCCCAACGATGAACGTGATCATGGCTTGCACAGATGCTTGTTCAAGGACAGAGTCGACGACATTGAGGCAAAACGTGTCGCGTGACTTGAAGGTGAGCGTCGAGGGAGATCGATCCGGGGGTACCTGGACGTAACCGCGTGTGTTGACGGCGAGACAAAGTTGGCCCAGGGATGGACATGCCTGGGAGAATCCGGAAGACGGCGTCCGGCGTGATACCCTTGACGACCTTGACATGCTTGACATCCCAGCGCCAGCGAGAGTTTATGGTCAGGTTTTCTAGATTGGGCCATCCCAAGGCTATCCCTACCAGTTCGTCGTCAGTGAGATCTATATGCCGGTTGACGTCAAGCTCTAAGAGACGGAGGTTGGTGAACGCCATAACGTGGCGCAAGTGGTCAGTGGTAAGCATAGGGCCTCGGGTCGACGTGAAGGCATGTTGAACGAATCGCAACCGCATGATGGATTTATTGGTACTGGCTGTCTCGAGAGCCGAGAGGAATGACTTGATGCCTCCGGGCTGTCGATGCATCATTATTATGGTAAGGTCGAGTACTGTGACGACCGTACCTATGAGTCCCTGGTTGGTATAGCGTTGGGCTGGGTTCCCTGTAAAAATAAAGTTCAAAATTTCTTCGCACTGCTCTGAGGAGAGAGAGGCTAGACCAGTGGATTAATGACGGCTTGGATCGAGCGGGACCAAAGTAGGGCCCGATTTGTAGGTTGCTCCGTCTCGGATCAAATGAAGCACAGCCCCTGTTGAATAAGCACACTTTCCCTTTTCGGTTCCTGTTCTTTGAACCTTGTCCTTGTCCTCCTCGATGCATGCGCCAAACCCGCCCCCTGCCCGACATACATCCCGAATTCGCAGTCCTGTATTGGCCAGGGTTCACAGAGTACCGCGTTGAACATTGGCGGCTGGCGCGTGATGGCAGCGGTCAGATCGTGCGTGGGACGTGTACTTGGTCCTGGGCCGACGTTGGCTTGGTGGTGTTGGGGATGGTCTTGATGCAGTGCGAGGTACGTCATCAGCATATTCTTATCCCTTTTTTATCGTAGTCTTTGACTGTGGGGGGTGAAGTTGAGATTGATTCGATTTATTTTTTGGGGTGGTAGGTTCTGGTCTCACGGCGTGTTCTGCTCGCTGGCATCGGGATTGTATTGACTTGTCTCGTCTGGACACGCTTCACCCAAGTTCTCCACGGTATGTTCCATATGTTCCGTTCTTCATCCAGTTGTGACCCTTGTCGTTACCGTTTTCTCACGCACAACGTTAGAATCCCTCCTTGTCTTCCCCGCCCTCGGCATCCAACTCGAAACCCACCGCGGACACCCCCTCCTTCCCATTCTTTCCATCACACACCACTTTATCCCACTCTCAGCCCTCGAAGACGTCATCATACATGAGGGTTTTCGGAGATGGAACGTCAGATACTATCTGGCAGCGTTACGGCGGACAAGGGGGGGCAGGGTGGCGTGCGAGGTGCCTACGGCCCCGCCAGGGGCTATTACTGACCCGCCACCTGGGTCTGGCCCGCATGGTATAGGTTCGGGACGGATAGAGGTCAGGGTCGCGTTCGAGGTACGTATTTCGATGCTGATGCCGGTCGACGACCCCTGCCTCATCCACTGATGCGCAGAATATTCTCCCTTACTTTCCCATCCTTAAAGAGGTCTATCTTGGGGTCCAAGAAACCTTGTTTCCACCGCCCACCTGGGTTGTAGAATTGGTTGAACTTGAATCGTAAAGGAGAATCTAAAAAGTGAGGGGAGGATGGTCTGACGAGAAAACTCTTCCAACGCCTATTTTGCCTGCGTCGGCGAAATTTCTTAGCCGTCGTGTACCTCAAAAAAACCATGTGGCATTTCACACCCTGACGGGTGCCCCCGTTTGGGCTGAAGGCCCAAATGCGAGCCAACGGCTCGTATACTTGATAGAGGGGATGATATACCTGGATATTGTACGTACATACCACTTTCTGGCTGTTGTTTCATAGCTTAGGTCACCTTGGAGAATGAATGCTTCATCTTTGATACGCGACGCCTGGCGGCGGTATACACGCAAGCCTGACATTTTCATTTGGTCGGGTTTCACCCTGACAAACTTTTTTGCGACTTTGCAGCAAGGTGTACCCATGCGCCTTCCCTTCTAGGATGAAAACATTGAGTGTATGGCTTCTAGCTAACTTTTCGTGCAAGACAGCCTTGTACGCGGTAAATCACTTCAAAAATCGTGCGGGTCGAACTAACCACCGAGTGCCCCGTGAATGCGTTTTTTTAATCATCCTCTTGTGACACTGACGTACTTGTTGCGCTCGCAGAAAACGTAATATTAATGGGTGTCAACGTAGCTCAATGATTGTAGATGCTTGTACTATTAGTTTGTATCGACTCGGCTGCAATTCAAGACCCGAATCTCTGACGGAATTCAACGACACCCAAGCATGTTTTTAACTCATCGTTCTCTTTGATGCCCAGACCCCCCAAAAATGCCTCCCCTGCCTCGTCTACCTCTGGAACCACCGGAAACGGACAGTCAGCCGTACCAGCGGTGAGATCCGTGATGGCAGGCAGTCGGATGTTGGCCAGTAACTTCGACATGGATACAGGCGGTCTGAATGTAGGCAATTCCATTGCCATGTTGCGTAAGCTCGAGAAGAGAAGAGGTTGATTGAATGGCTCTGGAATTGTGATGGTCGGCCTAAAGCTGAGCTCAGCCAATGAAGGCATGCTAGACAAATGCGCGAGAGCGTCAATGTCCAAAACGGCTGCAGGAACCATGAATATATCAAGGTTTCGCCACGCAGAGATATGCTCAACAACAATCCGGGGTTCAGGCCAAGGAGCATCCACATATCTTGACGGAGCAGAAAATATTTGCACGTTTCGAGAGAGCTCTGAAAACCACTTGAGACACTGCCCCAAAACCGATGCGGCTGGTCGAGGGAAATGAATAACGACAGAAACTAGGGATAAGAGAGCTTGGCGTACGTGACGGAGGTTTGGGAAGGCAACATGAGCCGTGGAGGGGGTCAAAATGGAGGGAGTAGTGAGAGAATCCCAGTCGAATCCGAAATCAAAGCGCTGTATGATCCGGATGCGATGGGTGTAACTTTGCAGAGCATCCAACTCAGCCTGCGTGGGCTGCCTCGTAAATGCATAAGCCTGCAGGAGAAAGATCGTTATCCAATAAACGAAGTACGACGAATGAAAGAAACAACATACGCCTGTATCGAGTTTCTGGGAAGACACGGCTGGAAGACACCGTGCTAGTGGAGACAAGTCTTTCAGCTGATACCAAAGGACATCTAAGGAATGTGCGGCATGTCCTGGCTGGAACAGCCAAATTTGCAGGAGCACCGTCCCTCCAACGGTCCAGAACAAAGATCTTCAATAGGATCTCTGATACCTCGAGCGGATGATGCATTGCATGCTGTGGACTCGGGATGTTATGGGAATAAACTTATGATTGAGCCAATGATTCACCCCATTTAATCAAGGAGTCTCAGATCGATCGACCCGTGTGTCTCAGATAGCCAACTTCAAAGCCGACTCGATACCGCTGAAAGTTAAAACTATCAGTAGCATTATAGTACCTTCGCCTGGCCAGGGGTTTCTGCCTACTGCCTCCTTGGTCATCTCCACGACCGGGACATACTCCGGGCAAATCATCATATGAGAGTGTTGATAAACAATGCGATCTAGGATGATGGACTAGGTATAGCTGGAACTCTTCGAACGAGGAACCCAAGTTGGCGTTTCCAGTGAGAAGTGGTGCGAACTACTCGTTTGAATAGGTCCTCATTGACATCCACGACGCGTGAACGTAGCTTGCGCCGACTGAGCTCACGCTGGATCTCATCGAATCGAGCGACAACCTCATCCATTTTGGGACGTTTATCTGGGACTTCCTGGATCATGCTGGCAATTAACGGTTTCATGAACTCAAAGCCTCGTTTCTCCTAACAATTTTAAATTAGTCACTCTCAACTACCACATGCGAGCAAACCGCTGACCAGGATGAAGTCCATCTTGATGGCGTTACCAATATAAAAAACGTCAGTAGCGAACGGATCGCATGGTTCGTTAGAGTTTTGGAACTCGGGGACATGTTTGTCGCCACCCCAAATCGGTATCTCCCTGGGATTGGTATCCGACGGCTCGTAACGCCGAGAGATCCCAAAATCAATGAAATAGTATTTTGGGGGTCGTTCAGTGCGCGTGAAGAACTTTGCATCACCGCTGTAATCCTTCTTTAGATGGGTAGCAACGGGGTGAAATGAGTCTGGATAGAGATGAGTAGGATCCAACATGATATTCCTATTCATGCAATCTCTGTCGAACCATCAGGACAAGAATAAAGTGCTTACAATCGGACGTACCGATGGGCAACGCGATGCTTATGCATGAACTGCAGCCCCTGAAGAGGTTTCAAGACATATTCATCTACAAACACAAATGAAAAGTACCTCGAATAGCTGACGGAAGCATTCTACCACTTCTCCAACCGTGTCGAAACGAGGATCGTCGTAAGGTCGAAGCAAAGGCATCACCACAATTAGTGTCTCGTCTTCATTATCCAGGGTGAGGACCTCATAGACAGGCACGCAATGGTTTGCAGGCTGCGAAGCGAGTGTTCGTGAGGAAAAATACAAAGCAATATCAGCTTCATATGGATGGTCCCTTCGTTTTATGCGTTTCAGAGTGACCACTTTTCCATCTGACGTTCGGGTCGCGTCGATAATTGGGCTATGCTGGTCAGAACGTAAGGTGAGATAGAACCAGTGAGCAAAGAAATTGCACACCTTCAGTCTCTCACTGTCTTCGCTCCTTTTCCAATGCCTGTTCGACGTTTTCCATGAGGGGACCCACTGGGGGGAGTAGCGAGGACGTAGTAAATATCCGTGATTGCTAAGTTGCACGTAGCGGTCACGCCACCAAACCTCCCTAGGATCAAGTTCTTCTGGTGGGATGTGGTCGGTTGTTCCCCATATTGCGATCATTCTCCGGGAAATCCGGGAGTCCTCGTCAACTGTTCGTGACATGAGATGCACGAACAGTGGTGTGTCCACCGGAGTTGAACAGGTACTACATTAGAAACTCGTGATAGCACAAATAAGCAGCCACACAATCGGCACGGGGCTTCAATATTTCAATCGGAGACCTACGCTGGGTGGACGAATCCTACTTACCTCCAGTCGCATGGTTACCAATCTTGAAGCAGATGTACTTGCGCTTGAGTCTTCGTCGGAAAGAAACCTATACCAGCATTCTGTATCACACTAAACGGTGGACTGAATTCGAGAACTTCCGCCAAGAAAACGCTTTCAGAGGTCGCACTAAGACGGAAGTCATTTATTCCTACTTGGGCCAACTTTTCCCAAAGTCGCAATTCACTTATAATCACCACATGCCACCTGTGGCCAGTTGCGCCGCCCACGTTGAAAAACCTGCACAATGGATTCTACCACCACCACAATCATCCGATGCGATCTCGGTCCTGTCGCCTCATTTGACCAACGTCTTTTTCCTGTTGGCTATTACGAAGCTGGCAATGATTTTGGCAAAGGATGCTTTCTACTCGAAGCAACACTGGAAGAAATTGAAAAGTTAGCAGATACCGATCTCAACGAAAACGAAGATTTTATCTATGATACAAGGATCAAAGTCGAGGAGTCAGTACTGCTGCTTGGCATTTAGGTTCCATGTACATTTGCTCATACCAGTAGCCTGAGAGAGCGAAGGAAAACAATATTAGAAAATCGGAGAAGTCGCAACCCCGTCATAGTGTTCCGAAGAATCACTGGTAAAGACACTCGGGAGTTCCACGAGAAATCAAAATCTACCTTTATCGAGACCCAGGTTAGGTTATCCAACACCCATGTTGCAATACCCGTTGAGTATAGTCCCGATTAGCGCACGTCCGAGAAAATCCAGAGAACGTCAGCGGGAAAGAAAAAGAAAAAGAAGGAGGAGCAGAATTTGCACATCGTCTCAAGTACAGAGGTTCAAATGGTGAAGGGTAAGTTGGAGAGGCGTAGTTACCGCCTGAGAACTCACGTTGGTTGTACCCCAGGTCCATTGCCGCCGAATTCTGCTATTGGTGGAATCTTCGCTAAGCTTCCTCAGGGATCGGATGATAGTGCCAGACAAAGGATGCATAACGCAATGGCAAAGATCGCCGCCAGTGTGCCAGATCCATTCACCGACGACTTTCTCATTTCACAACTTCGTGATGGTGAGTAAAATCCTCACATCAAGACTCGAGCATGATAAGGGCTAATTGGTCCGAATAGGCGAACAAGCAATGACTGTGGACGATACAACAAGTTCACTTAGTCAGGATGTTGATGATTCTGGCGACCATGGCCCGGGAACGTCCATCACCTCCAGCAATCTACAGTCTTGTCCAACAAGTCCACTAATCGTCAACTTTATCAATATCATCCGAGATTCCATGTTGACGACACGCTCTCACGTCAACAGTCCCGCTATTAATCGTGATTCACATGACAGTGAGGGTGAGCACTGATACCCTCTAGGTAATGCGATACTGATGCCTCCACAGCATTGGTTACTCAGGAGTTCACACCACAATAGTACTTCTTATCCATAGACCAGCCCATCGTGCCCTTTTAAGTATATATCCTGCTGTTATACCACCTAGCTACACCTATCTACGAGCCATAATTTACAAATGTATATTTTCGTCTGACTTAGGCCGTGTGTGCGATTGCGTATGTGCATCACACTTATGCCGAAATCAACACATGTTCAGGTATAGGTGGTACCGGTTGTCTTGTCGCACAAAGCTTTGCCGACAAAATAATTACTGAATTGCTTGAGTGTCACACATGACTGGCCAGCATCGGGACCAGGGATGCCCGGAGGGACTTCGTATGATATGATATCAAAAGGTTGAATTGAAACAAGAATAGACTTGCTAGAATCCTTATGTAATCGATAAAATGTCACGTGCAAGGTTGCTCTCATTCACTAGATCTGACGGCGAGTCATTCAAATCGAGTCACAGCTCATCGGGCATAAAGACAAGGACTGCGTCTTTCAATTGGTGCACATATAATGACGTTCCCCAAGCATGATAGTACGTCGTGGGCCTCCAACCATCGTCCCATCTGACAGATCGATTCAGTATCACAACCGTTCAACTTCCCCAAGGAAGAAGAGAAGGTCATCGCGTATTGGCGTGAAATCGACGCGTTCCGCACGAGCTTGAAGCTTTCAGAAGGAAAGCCCGAGTATGTTTTCTTTGACGGTCCGCCATTTGCTACTGGCCTGCCTCATTATGGCCATCTGTTGGCCGGTACTATCAAGGTGCGATCTGATCTCGTGATTCGGCTTCTTACGACGGCGCGCTACTAAATCCTCCTGTATCATGTAGGACATCGTAACGCGATACGCCCACGTCACAGGTCACCATGTTCCCCGTAGATTTGGCTGGGACACTCACGGTCTGCCCGTCGAGCACGAGATCGATAAGAAACTTGGTATTACCGGCCGAGAAGATGTGCTAAAGATGGGCATCGACAACTACAACGCTGAATGCCGCGCTATCGTGATGCGTTACTCGTCTGAATGGCGTGCGACCGTCGAGCGGATGGGCCGCTGGATCGATTTCGACAATGATTACAAGACGCTGAACACGACGTTCATGGAGAGCATTTGGTGGGCGTTTGCAGAGCTCTGGAGAAAAGGGATGGTCTATCGCGGTACGCGAGTAATGCCATATTCGTCTGGGTGTACGACGCCGCTGTCCAACTTTGAGGCTGGGTTGGATTATCGAGACGTCAATGATCCGGCGGTTACGGTCTCTTTTCAGCTCGTCGATGATCCCACTACAGCACTTTTAGCGTGGACGACGACCCCGTGGACATTGCCGTCCAATCTGGCCTTGTGCGTACACCCCGAGTTCACGTACATCAAAATCCACGACGAGGAAAAGGACACCAACTACATTCTTTGCGACAAATTACTCGGGACACTGTACAAGGATCCAAAGAAAGCCAAGTTTAAGAAGTTGGCGACGTTCAAGGGCGCGGACATGAAAGGATGGCGTTATGTACCACTTTTCGAGTATTTTACCGACCAGGTAAGAGGAACACGATTAAGATCATCGAAAACCTAACATACCTTCGCAGTACGAAGACAGAGCATTTGTCGTCGTCACTGATACGTATGTCACCGACCAAGACGGTACAGGGATCGTCCAACAAGCGCCAGCTTTTGGTGAGGACGACCATCGCATTGCCAGGGAAAACGGCATCGTTGGCGCAGAGGAGATGCCACCCTGTCCTCTAGATGATGCTGGTAAATTCGTCAAGCCCGTAACGGATTACGAAGGGATGCATATCAAGGTAAGTTTGTACACGGTTGTCTGGTTGCTCGGCCTGAGCTGATACGACGGTCACGCAGGCGGCAGATAAGGAGATTATGAAGCACTTGAAAGCTAAAGGACGTCTCGTCATCCAATCCACCATCAACCACTCTTACCCGTATTGCTGGCGGTACTTACTTTCGTGACTCTGTCGATCAAAAGAGTCTTGACCCAGATTTCATTGCTAGATCGGGAACACCTCTCATTTATCGTGCGATACCTTGTTGGTTTGTAAGAGTAGAACCCATCAAAGACCAGCTCGTGGCTAATAACAAGGAAACTTTGTGGTGAGATACCTGGATGACCTTTCTGGAAACCTCTCCCGACTGAATGAACTAGGGTTCCTCAAACCGTTGGCGAAAATCGCTTCGGCAACTGGCTCGCAAATGCCCGTGATTGGAATATCTCGAGAAACCGGTACTGGGGTACTCCACTGCCATTGTGGGCGAGCGAAGACTTTGAGGAGGTCCGTCTGGTTTTAACATGGTGTAACGAAACCGACGATATCTTTCAGGTTGTCGTCGTCGGTTCGATTGAGGAATTAGAACGGTTGACGGGTGTTTCTGGGATTACTGATATCCATCGGGAAAAGATAGATCATCTTACTATTCCCTCGCGAAAGGGGAAAGGTGTTCTGAAGAGAGTCGAAGAAGTCTTCGACTGTTGGTTCGAGTCAGGCAGGTAAGCGTACCTCCCATCAAACCCTCGACCAACGACATGATCTGGCTATCAGCATGCCATATGCCCAAGTCCACTATCCGTTCGAGAACAGGGAGTCTTTCGAGCATAACTTCCCTGGAGACTTTGTGTCCGAAGGTATCGATCAGACGCGAGGATGGTTCTACACGCTACTCGTGCTTTCTACCCATTTGTTCGGTAAAGCGCCGTGGAAGAACTTGATCGTCACCGGTCTCGTCCTCGCTGCAGACGGCAAGAAGATGAGCAAAAGTCTTAAAAACTACCCCGATCCGAACACGATGTTAGACAAGTATGGTGCTGACGCGGTCAGGTCTGTGTCGATCGCAAGGACATTTCAAACCCGGAGGCTAAGCGTCACTTTTTGCAGGATGTTCTTGGTAAACTCACCGATCGTCCGTGGTGAGAACCTTCGGTTCCGCGAGGAAGGCCTGCACGAGGTCCTCTCTCGCGTCATGCTCCCCTGGGTGAACGCCTTCCGTTTCTTCCTCGGCCAAGCGAGCCTCTTGCAGAAGACGACTGGAATCGAATTCAAGTACAACCCTCATGCGCCACGTTCGAACAACGTCATGGATCAGTGGATCCTAGCGCGTTGTCAATCCCTCATTCTGTTGTTCCGTCAGGAGATGGCCGCATACAGGCTTTACAGCATCCTCCCACGCCTCTTGGATCTCGTCGATGAACTGACGAATTGGTACATTCGATTCAACAGGCGAAGACTCAAAGGCGAGGATGGGACGGAAGACACGATTGCTGCATTGAACACTTTGTTTGAAACGCTCCTCACACTGTGCCGCACCATGGTACGTTTTCATCATGTTTGTGCTCTTTGGCTGACAACGCATGATACATACACATAACAGTCTTCCTACACGCCATTTTTGACGGAAAACCTCTACCAGACTTTACGGGACTACATACCGGAAGACCCGTCTGTCCCTGATTCTCGTTCAGTTCACTTCTTGAGTTTCCCAGAGGTAAAAGAGGAATACTTTGATGCCGAGATCGAGCGACAAGTCCAGCGGATGAAGGCTGTCATCGACCTGACGCGAAACATCCGCGAGAGACATAATCTCTCCCTCAAGGTCAGTTCTTTCCGTGATGTTTCCCAGCGCCGAATGGTTGACCCAGATGTCACCAGACCCCACTCAAAGAGCTCCTGGTATTCCACCCCGATGCACAGTACACTGCGGACGTGGCATCCCTTCAGCGGTACATACTCTCCGAGCTCAACGTGCGCGACGTCGTCTTCACCTCGGACGAGTCCATGTCCGGTGTGCGTTACCGCGTCGTGGCAGACTGGGGCGTCCTGGGTCGCAAATTGCGCAAGGACCTCGCGCGCGTCAAGAATGCGCTCCCCAGCGTCGCGAGCGACACCGTCAAAGCGTACATCGACAGCGGTAAACTCACGGTTGACGGGATCGAGCTCGTCACGGGTGACTTGACGGTGCAGCGGTATCTCGAGCTGCCGCATGTCTCCGAGGGCCAGTATGCGACGCATACAGACAATGATGTGGTGGTGCGACTCGACGTGCAGGTTCACCCAGAACTGATGGGCGAGTGGCTCGCGCGAGAGCTGATCAATCGGGTACAAAAGCTGAGGAAAAAGGCGGGGTTGCAGGCGACGGAAGACGTCCACGTGTATTATAAGTTCGAGGACGGGACAGGAGCGGAACTACTAGACGCACTCAAGGAGCATGCAGAGATCGTCTTGAAGACGGTGAGGAGCGCTCCTACTGATATTCAGGAACGCAAGGGTGGAATATTGATCATGGAGGAGGAACAAGAGGTTGCTGATGTCAAATTCGTCTTGACATTGGTAAGACGCTGACGGAAGAAATTGAAGTATGTATACTATACCTCAAGATAGCAAGTCGAATCATGGAAGCGTAACTGGAGTAAAGTGATGAAATGTAGAAGTGCAAGGTGTTAGTACAGACGAGTTGGAATGGAATACATGCGAGGTTCCATGATAATTTATTTCTTCGTTGAACCGAAACCTCCAAAACCCATGACAGCTGCCATTTCATCGACTTCCATGTTGGATTCTTGTGCAAGAGCTATTCGGGCCTGCTCCTTCTTGACTTGTTTTTGAGCCTTCTTTTCTTCCCGACGGGCGGCCTCCTGAGCCTTGACTTCTGCTAATCGTTTGTCAAAGTCGAATGTTTTCGCGGCGGATGCTTCTTTCGTCTTTTCGCGTAGATAGGCTATACGCTCACGAACCTGCTCTAGCGTTGAGCGCTGGATACGAGTTGTTTGGCCCAATCTCCGGAGATCTAGGCAATAACATCAACCACCCACACGACGACACAAAAATGGAATGAACGCACGAGATCTGCCGTTGATGTGATCGAGATACCCGGTGGTATCCTTGTACGTCCGATTACATGTCTCGCAATAGAAGCCAGGTTGACCAGGACCGCGACCGCCTGGATTTTGCACGACCATCGTCTTATTAAGGTTCTTGTCGAGCTCTAGTGATTGTTCGCGACGTTTCATGAGCTCTGTTGGCTTCGGAAGGTCTTCCTTGCGCCCGCGTCTGGGTGCTTTACCTGTGTGGAGGTGGTTGGATCGAGAGGTGGGGTCATGTCATGAGACGCACCGTCCTTCATACGTTCTTCGTTTTCTTGCATGCGCTGTCTTTCCTCGTCGTCCTTTTTTCGTGCACGCTCTGCGTATTCTTGCTTGTCCCATTTCTTTCTAAAGTCTGTGTCGCCCGCCTTTGCGGTGTATGCGCCAGACTTGTCTGCCATGATGGTGGTCGCGGGATTGATGGATGGTTGTACAGCCACATGACTACGGATACGCGAATTGTTTGCACACAGCCGAGCTCGTCATGTACGTCGACATTCCACTGGCACCTCTCGCCGTCATATTTCCCCTTCCTTTCCGCGTCTTGTTCCTCATCGCGCTGGGCGTGCTCGGATGGGCGACGAACCTCCATGGATTACAGCTACTGGGTATCGACGGACCTGGGGCGTTGGAACTCCCGGCAAGCGGCAGCCACCTTCCTGTCAGATCCCCCTCGTCCGGGGGTCACATCTCCGCCCGCTCTTTTTATGTCCCTCTTTACCGAATCTTTGTCACATACACGAGCTGGTGTTTCGTCGGTTGGCTCGTATACCGAACTGCGACCCAGGCAGACACCACTCTCGTAGACATATTCAGATACGTCCCCGCAGTGTGCATACTCGGGGTGCTGACAACGCTTGTGTGTCCGAACGATATTTTTCATAAACGGGAGCGCGATTGGTTCCTCTTGTACGTGTTCTCACCGTGTTGGCGACGTGTGATTCTCACATCTTTTTTCTCTTGCTCAGTACTGCCGCGAGATGCCTCTTTCCTGCTTCTGATCGCCCCATATACTTCTCGGATGTCGTGTTTGCCGACGTGCTCACGTCATTCGCAAAAGTCATTGGTGATGTATGGCTATCCTTGTGCATGCTGCTTCCGGGAGGTAGTCTGTTACTTCTTCCATCACAAGATGGTTGGTATCAGTGGATATTACCAAGCCTTATGAGGTGCGATCCCAATTTCACAGCTCGTCTCTCTGATATGCTCATATTTCGGCAGTTTGCCTTACTTGGTTCGCCTCCGCCAGTGTCTCATAGAGTATAATTCTCCGACCAACACTAGTCGCCGTCCACTCTTCAATGCGATCAAATACGCTTCGTCATTTCCTGTCATCTTCCTCTCTGCTGCTCAGAGAATCGTGATCTCGGACCTAGTGGAAATCCGTGGGGATTTCGTTACAGAACAAGGATGGCATGGTGAACACCCACTCTTTCGTCTGTGGTATGTTGGTCCTCGTCCTGCTTTGCACCACTTCACATTCTCATTCACTCAATTAGGCTGATGTCATGCATCATCAATTCGCTGTATTCGTTTTGGTGGGACCTGACCAATGATTGGGGGCTTTCCCTCTTGGATCCGAGAAAGTCACGGGAAAATCTCACACCGTCGTTCGACGCCGCGGGTCGACGTGGCGTTTCATACCCATATGGGCTCCGTCCCATACTCCTATATCCTCTTCCAGTGTACCCTATGGCCGTCTTTTTGAACTTCATCCTTCGAATGACGTGGTCAATCAAGCTGTCAAGCCATCTCTATCCACAAGCTGACAGGACCGTCCTTATCTTTTGGCTTGAAGTTGCGGAGCTGCTGCGGCGGTGGATATGGGTCTTCCTTCGTATAGAGTGGGAAATTGTGAAGAGAGGAAAAGACAAGGCGGCCCCCACAGGGAATGGTACACCAGCTAATGGCTTGGAACTCTTTGATGCACACGGTAAGGGAGAGGCATTCGATGATTGACGGACTCACATGGCATGATATGATACTTGTTGTTGTAGTAAGTTCCCCATCCTCTTCCGAGCCGAGCTACCTGACCTTTCGTCTTTGAAGCATAGACATCATATTTTAGAGCAATGGATTCACGTTTATTGTATGCCAAGTTCGCAGGTAGTTCCGGGTCTTTACGATTCCTTCAGCACATGACCGTCTAGACTCTGCGGGGTTTAGTTTATGTGTTACCTTTTTGCGAGTGACCCCGAAGATTCCGAGGTCATCCCCAGGCGATTGATCCTATCTTAGATGTCGGGCAGCTCCACGCGGCCGAATGAGAAAGCTTGTCACTCCGTGAGACAGATGCCGTTCGGATAACAATTGATCACTAATTGATGCACCAAAGCTGGCGCCGCGATTCCACCAGTCATGGAAGCACGGTCTATCAATAATCAATGATGATTCCGGGACGCTTGTCTGGTACTACCCCCGCGGCCGCCTGGGGTGGCGGATTTACCATGACAGAGAGAGCGAGAGCTCCGAAACCTCCCGCCTTGGCATCACGAGAGATGCTTCTGCTCGAACAGTATCCTTCACTTTATTCGGACCCCACATCGGAACGATTCCGGTTGGCACTAGCACGATCACGTGCTCTTCCTTTCCTCTAGGCCGGTCCTCCGTCACTTCCGCATCTTCGCACAAGCCCGGGTGACAGTTATTGATGATTGTTCACGCCATTGTACGTGCAGCCCACGCTTGTTCATATGAAATGATAGAACCTTCCTTTGGTTAGCTATAAAAGCTGGGCAAAGTATGGCCTTTGGAGATCCAACGTGCTCCCCACTTCCAACTCGACCTCAACTAAAAATTAACTGTTCTAGTCATGAAGGTGGGTTGAATACCCCATCATGCAACTAATTGTTCACTGTGGTATAGGTTCTGGCTATTCTCTACAAAGGTGGTAAGGCCGCCAAGGAAGAGCCTCGTCTCCTCGGTACGGTCGAGAACGAGGTGAGCGACGACGAAACGCAGTATGTAGGCGCATAGCAGTATTCACAGGACTGTACGTAGCTCGGTATCCGCAAGTACCTCGAGTCGCAGGGACACGAATATATTGCAAGTATAACCCGTCTTCCGGAATTAGTCTTGTATTATTCACGCGACATTTGATCCCAGGTCTCAGACTCCAAGGAGGGCCCAGACAGCGACTTCCAAAAGCACATTGCTGATGTGAGTGTCTATTGGTCCCGTTTTGCCTCCCTCCGCGGGATCTCATCGTCTTCGCTTTGTTTAGGCTGAAATATTGATCACCACACCGTTCCACCCTGGGTACCTTACGGCTGACCTCTTCGAGAAGGTATGTGGACCATCACGGATCCCATCGGCTGAGGAGGACGATGTGAACGCGTGTTCTTTTTTTTGCGTAGGCCAAGAAGCTGAAACTCTGTATCACGGCCGGTGTGGGCTCTGACCACATTGACCTCAACGCCGCGGTGAAGCGCAACATCCAGGTGTTGGAGGTCACCGGCTCCAACGTCGTCTCGGTTGCTGAACACGTCGTCATGTCCATCCTCCTTCTCGTGAGGAACTTTATTCCCGCTCACGAGGTACGTATCCCACGTCCCTTGTTCGCAGGATCTGCGTTTCTGACAAGGCTCCTCGTAGATGACCGAGCGTGGTGACTGGCAAGTATCGGATGTTGCCCGCAACGCCTTTGATTTGGAGGGCAAGGTCGTCGGTACCATCGGTGCTGGCCGTATCGGTTACCGTGTCCTTCAGCGTCTGGTCCCCTTTGACTGTAAAGAACTCCTCTACTACGACTATGCGCCTCTGCCTGAAGGTGAGCTCGCTGGGTTGGCCCACCACTTTCTGCTTATCCGTCCCCCATCGTACTAGCCGCCGCCAAGAGCGTCAACGCCCGTCGTGTAAGCGACCTCAAGGACTTTGTCTCTCAATGCGATGTCGTCACCGTCAACTGCCCCCTCCACGAAGGGACGCTCGGACTGGTCAACGCGGAGCTGCTCAAGCACTTCAAGAAGGGTGCGTGGCTCATCAACACCGCACGCGGCGCCATCTGCGACAAGGACGCCGTCGCGGACGCCATCAAGTCTGGCCAGCTCAACGGTACGTGTGCACATCCACCCTCACGTTACCGCTCCTTTTGCTCATCGCGCGCACAGGCTACTCGGGCGACGTCTGGAACGTGCAGCCCGCACCGCGCGACCACGTCTGGCGCACGGTCAAGAACCCCCTCGGGGGTGGCAACGGCATGGTTCCGCACTACTCTGGCACGACGCTCGATGCGCAGGAGCGCTACGCGAACGGCACCAAGAGCATCATCGAGAACTACCTCACAAACAAGCCGCAGGAGCCTGCCAACATCATCATTGGGGTTGGCAAGTACGAGACCAAGGCGTACGGTCAGCGTTGAGCGTTGAGCGTGCAGTGGGAATCGTGGTTTCGTTGTAGGACTGGTTACTATGCCACGTATGTTTATGTATCAATTGTATGTACCATGCGGAATCTAAAAAGCCAACCATCCGGGCCCTCTGCCGGTGACACATCGAACTTGTTTGCCATTTCGCTGGTCGCGTCGCGGGCTCCCTCCAGGCAAACCTGCAGCGTCCGTGGTCACGTCGATGGACGGCCGACGTCAAGTTCATCTACATATTAGCAACGACCCATAGACAGGATACGACTCTGAAATCAATTTATGCTATCCTCTTTGTATAATCTGCGACGAGCTCCTTGACCACCTTTTCCAACTTGGCCGCCTGCTTGACATAAATAGACCCCTCCGGATTATACAGCCTGCAATTCTCGAATATCTGCTGGGCGTCGTCCACGAACATCTTGAGAGTGGGGTATTGGTTCGTGTTGAGCTTGTGTTCCATGGTACTGA
>JBBPJL010000343.1:0-19789 GCA_038088675.1 Xanthoconium separans | reverse complement strand
GTGTAGGGTTGTCTGCCCCGGGGGGATGGGTTGTTGGTGGAGGGGTGATTGGGTAGGCTGAGGTTGGGGGTGGGATGGAGGTGGGGGTCGGAGGTGAGATTGGGGGGGAGGTGGCTGTTGCGATGTAGTGGCTGAACGTCCATTGTTCTGCGGTACAGGGGGAACCATCGGTGGCACCGAAAGGGTAGAAGCGGGGCTTAGGCGAGCAGAAGTAGATGTAAGTAAGGCGTGGTGTTGAGCATTGGAGGCGGCGGCGACGGCAGCAGATGTCTTGATTGCGCGCCAACGATTCTCAAACTCTTCGTTGAGCCTCTGGATTTGGAACTGCATGTTACGCAGCGTCCCCAGATTGATGATATACTGAGGTGAAGGAGTGGATAAAAGCTGCCGTTGTCTCGCCACTGTCAATACCTGTAATCACAAGGTAAGTACGGAGAGAACAAAAAGAGTAAAGAAATTTACAATGGCGACGAATTTGCGGAGTAGCTCTTCATTTTTAAAAACTGCGAAATATACCGGCAGCCTTAAATCCAACTCTATCGTCATCTTGTGCAACTGTTCAAGAAGTTGAATGTATTCTGCCCGTTGTTCATCCCCGATCGGTTGCGTGGCCATTCCAGGAAGACCTTGAAAAGCGTGAGTGGTAACAAAGTAAATACCAAGAAAGCTCACTACGTTGTTGGAACACATGCTTGAGCTGATTTATTGTCATCACCGCTTGCTGGATCTGTTCCTGAGTCGGCTGCTGCTTATGAAGGACAACTGTAGCATTTTCCGGACCGAAAGATCCATTCGCCATCTTGGCTTCGCCCGACATGTTGCCCATCGAGTTTGCTCCGATTGGCTGGGAAGGCCGTTGAACGCCAGGCTGCAAACCGATGGTCGCTTGCTCATGCACATTGGGCAATGGACCCTGTGCATTCCCCATGTTCCCCGTTTCTTGTTCTGCATTTCTCTTCGTAATCAGTTGAACCTGCTGCTGGTAAACCTTCAAAAGTTCAGAACGATGACGCTCCACAAAGGCAATCATGTTCTCAGGAACACGTTGCGTACGCATGTCTTGGGGACTTGCAAGTACATACCGCAATGCTGCGGCGATGAGTTGCTGGTTGAATTGCGGGCGAGAGGTGTTCGGAGGCATCTCCGTAGGGTTACCAGATATGTTAGGAGTCGTATTGTTACCAACGGCAAGGGGATTTGGGTTGATTCGGTGTAATGGCTGTTGAGGTGACCCTGTTGGCGGACGATTTTTAACTGTAAGGATATAGGCGTTCTCAAAGTGTTGAAGATACTGTTCATAAGTGTTCTGAAGCTGTTGGGCAATCCCCGGCCCACACCGGGCTGGCTCATTCTCGGTTCCAGGGAACTGAATAATGTTTAATCGACCACCGATGACGGGCCACATATCTCGCTGGGTCACCTGGTTGGATTCAGAATCATGCTCCAGAAGGTCTAGTACCAAGGTGACTCACCGACGATGCGCCACCTTCATGCATGACCTGAACATGCAGCTGGTGCAAATCCACCGGCCTATCACCTATCTGAACGCGAGAGCCGGCACGTATATTCTGGCTTCTGCAGAACTGAGCATACGTCGTTTCGAACCGCTGTTTGTCTAGTGGCATGATTCCCACTGATTGCCGCGTTTGATCAGAGACTTTCTGTCCGCCTTGGGTTGGCAAATTCCCCAGATTAGGAGACATAGTATTCGGCTGTGGACCACCAGAGACTTGATGAGGGGTACCTCCGGTTCGTGGAGGGATGGTATTCGGCCGTACAATCGACGTGGGCTGAATGGGGATCTGTTGGTTCAGAGAACCTTGCGCTTGGGTAGGCATCGGAGATGGAACATTTCCGGGGGGAAACTTGTAAGAGGGCGCAACGGGTTGATTAGTTTGAACAACAAAACCGGGCTGGACCTGGGCGTTGGATACATTTAGTTGCTGGGCTTGCTGCGAGGTGGAATGTGTCATAGGGTTCCTACAAGAACGTCAACAATAACCAGAGAACCGATGATGAGAAAAACGTACATATGAGGCATATTCGAAGGTGGCATACCGTTCGCCATCTGCTGGGTCACCATGGCGCCGAAAGTCGCTATAAACTTGCTATACACTTCCGTCCGATTAGCAAGCTCAGTTCGAAGCTGATTTAGCTTTTGCTGTATGTGAGGATCGACGGTCCCATTGCGTACGGATTGTGCGAGAGCCGCAATGTTGCTCTCAGACTGCGTTACCATACTGTACAGATAATTCCTCCTGTCCTGGAATTCGGCCTGCGTCAGCATTCTCTTCTGAAGGGTCGGCTGCTGATTCCCAGGTACCATGGCCTGGTTGGCACCAGGTGGACCAATGGATTGCGCAGTGGGATGAGGGGAATTGCGCATTTGGTCTTGAGACGGTGGCATGGGGGCGGATGTAAACATGTCTGCGCCGGATGGTGGGTTTGGCGCATGCTGGGCGCCAAGGCCAGGCTGGAGACGAGCCATGTCTTGTTGAGTAAGCATTTTGAGCTGGCGGGAAACGCCGGGATTGCTCATCGCTGGATGCATCATGGGGTTCATGTTAAACGCCTTCATCTGCTGGGTATTCATAGACACATTGGGGAAACCAGACGGTATGAGGGACTGGGGCTGGTTCGCCTGAGGATCGTGGAAAGCAGGTCCTGCGGGGTTCATGTGTTGACCATTAAGCCCAAAGGATTGCTGAATCTGTTGAACAATGGGTTGACCTTGACCATGAGAGAGAGCCTGCCCTCGCGCGAATTCTTGCATCTAAACAAGGAAAATGTCAGTATAAACGTAATTACGAGAGAATGATTCCCAGTGAGATATCAACTTGGGCGAGAGGTAAAGATTGTATCCGTCGCAGCAGCCAGTGATAAGATGTTATATGCGGGGTAATTGAAGGGGGAAAGGGGGATTGACCATCACATCATCATCGCACACGGAGAGTCATGCATATCATCAGCGCGAGGCAAAGAATTTCCCAGACATGAAGGAGGGAGGGAGAAAAAAAGCGCGCAAAAAGAGACTTGCCTGGTGGTTCATTTGGGAGGAGGCCAAGTCACCAGGCTGTTGTTGGCGATATGGGTTCTGGAGTTGATTCATCTGTTGCTGCCACATGCGACTATGCTCGGGGTTAGAGAGCGCTGAAATCATCTGGGGGTCGGGTTGTTGGGACTGTGGCGGCTGTTGAGAGATCTGGGACTGTTGGAGGGGGTTGGGGTTGAGGTTCTGGGGAAACATGGAGTATGGGTGCATGCGATCGGCCATAATCCAAAGTCCTGGGTCTAATGGAAGGAGGATGATGGATGTTTTAGGGTGCTGTGTAACGCTACGGCGACCGGGACGAGCTCGACGTAGGGGATACGACCGAGAGCGACGTCGGGAATTGAGGGGCCGTGCGCGACGGCGGGAATGGGGTGGACAAGTGCAACAGCAAGCACAGAAGGATGCTGGTGGTGGGAGCGAGGTTGGGTCCGACCTTCCAAACACCTGCTAAGCACAGACCATAACGGACCAATGCGGACTTTGAAATATAATACCCAAGTACTCCCTAAAAAGGCATCTCCACAACAATTTCTTTTTTATTTATAGAAAATACCTCCCAAAATACTCCCCATTACTCCCCGGACACTTCAGTCAACCCCCCCATATGTTGGGCGGTCATCTCAGCGCCCAACGAGTCACCCTGGCGAGCCCCACATCCTTATTGGTCTGCCCTATGCTCCAGCACGCCTTGTCCTCACCACCAGTGGCGGGTGGTGGAGCATCAGCTGTGAACGTGCGTGTGAAACTTACCCTGGTTCTCCCCGCAAGAGGGGAAAACGCCTCACTGTTTTCCCCTGTTGGATTTCCATGTGTTGTTTTATAAGATACTATATTATTATCTAACCGCGCTTTCGACCGTCTGCCATCTGGCCTGTTAACCAACCGCACAGCTTTGAAAAATAGACAACTACTGACTCGTGACGAGCGCAACGGAGGCTGTTTTTCGTGAATGCAGTGTGTAAGTAATGCAGGAAATATTTATGTTTTATATATAATTTTCCTTGTCTGCAAAACCTTAGCCACCCGTCAACGATCGGACAGCTCACGCCGAACGGTCTCAAAGAAACGCGATATTTTTTCGTCAGTGTTTCAGTCGTACGTACAAAACAGTACAACACGCAGGATCTGTTTCCGGGTTCCACGAGCACTTAACCGTCGTGTCTGCGTATGGTAACGTTGTTGCTCAAGCGCATTGCCATGGTCGATATGGAACATGTGTAGTATATTGCGTACGTCTGGGTATGGGGTATGGTTCTGAAAAGTAGCGTGGACATGAGCTAGCTGAGTTGTTACGTATGGTTTAAATTTGTGAATCATGACGATCAACGGTTCTTCCTAGGATGGTTAACGAGCCTGCGACTGTAGATGATGTTGGTTCTGGATCATTGCTCCTCATTAAGTGAAAGAGGAAAAGGTTGCTGATCTTCTATAGTAGGATGGGAATCTGTTCATGTCCGTGAAGTGAACAAGGGACCTGCGTTAGCGCGGCGCGACGATAGCCACGACTATCAAATCAAGGCTTCTTCTGCTGCTCTGCCATTCGCTTTCGGAGGGTCTCGATGACAGAGGTCACGTAGAGATGGTCAAATTGTTGAAGCCGGTCTCTGTAGGCTTTCTCTAGGTGAACGGCTATCTCAGGGGAAGATCTTGCCGGCTCGGACACTGTGGCAGCCGTTCGGATGAACCCGAGTCGTCCACCGACCACGTCCCAAGATTTGCGAGAGGATACCTGTAGTTATGGACCTCGTCAGAGGACACTACGAAATAAAGCAACTCAGTGACTAACCCTGGTGAAACTTCCTTCTTGCATGACTGCGACATGCAACGCGTATACATCAATCACGGGTCTGCCTACATCCGGCATGACGATCGTCGTATTCATTGGAATAGATTTTCCTTGGCAATAATGAGCATAAGCTGCATCAAAACGGGGCTTGTCGAGTGCAGGGGGGATGTATGATGCAAGGGCAGCGAATTGTTCCGGCGTTGGGTGTGACACTTGGGCGATGGCTTGGTTCAGTCGGAGTAACAGGTCTTCGCGGCGCTTGATCTCAAATTGCGCTCTTTGGTACTTGACTGTCCACGAGGACTCTTGAGTCGAAGATGTAGTGGATGCGGGGGACGTTGGAGATAGTCCAGTGCCAGATGAACTGGTGGCAGACCGTTCTCGAGCCTCAAGGTGAGGTTGAGCGGTGCGCAACTCTGCAGCGAATTTTTGCCAGGAATCAATCGACTCTTGAAGAACTTTCCGACGGTCAATGAGCTCGGGAAGGGTATAGACTTTCGTGGGGGGTTGTGGTTGTGTGGTGGAAGGACCCAAGTGGGGTTGCGAGGATGATCGGCGGAGTTGGGGCGCATTCAAAGAAGCGTCAGAGGGAAGAGGATAGATATTTGGAGGAACTGGAGGTGTTGTTCCAGAAATTTGAAGTGTATCGGCGGGTCTTTCATAGATCAATTAAACATGGTTTTATGCCCTCCAAAAGAGGGGATGACACGGCATACCTCTGACTTGCTTCCCCTAACCTGAATTCTCTTGTGTCTCCAGCTTGACTCTCTTCATGTAGTTCACCATTTTGGGCCATCTTGATAGCCCTATCAACTCTATCTAACAAGTCCTTCCTGTTCCTTGCTTCGCCGCGCACTTGTTGTATCTTGGAACTAGGAATGCCGGATCGGGCAGCCATTAGATGAAGAACGGCATCGTCGATATGGGAGATCGCTTTCTGAAGGAGAAGATTGCGGGCACGAAGATGAGATACAAGGGTGGTACGGGTCTGCAGATCGGTCTGTGGCTCCTTGCCCTGTGTCGCGTCAGCAGACGAGTGAGGTGGCGCGGTGGAAGGACGTGGGGGGACATCGGATAGAGGTGTAACGGAGCATGATTTGGATGACACTGGAGACGATCCTGACTTTGCGTCTGGGAGCACCGTCTTTGTCGTCGTGGCCGATTGGGTGGGCACATTTTCTGGTGGCGTTTGGCTTGGAGGATCTTTGTCGGGTGTATCAATAAAACTGTCTGGTATCATGTAGCATGTGTAACCTGACGGCCTAAGAGCGCTGGTCTGAGACTAAGCCGAGGAAAGTGCTGAAGGGTGTTGAGTAGGGTCCAAAGTTATCCTCGGTCGTTCAAATGCACACAGCCACACCGATATACTTGTTGGCGAAATATCGCATCTGGCCCGCAGTTGAGATGGTTAATTAAATAATAATGGGATGCTGATCTGTACAACATGTAATGGCCAATACATGACGAAATGGTAGATCATTTCTAATGAGTGTAGGTAGAATGTCAATGAGTGGCGCTTCCCGAGCTGCTCCCATCTTCAGGTGATTTGATCACAATAGCTGGACCTGCCTCTAATATAACGTCTTCGTCATCATCTTCGTCGTCGTCATCGATGTCCTGATCTTGATCGACGGGTTGCTCAGAATAGAATGTATTAACTTTGCTGACATAGATACTCTGCAGGGGGGACGAGGGCTTCTTTGCAAGGGGGGCGGGACCAACGGCGAGAAGGTTATCGCCGTCTTGTGTTACGTCATCTAGTAGATCAGGTTCTTGGACGGCTGCGACGGACGCTACCTCGCGCCTGTAGTAGTAACGTAGGCCAACTGGTATCAAAACGCCGACGACGACAGCGGACAAGAGGAAGAAGTTTTTCCAGGAAAAGAGATGGAAATCGGCGGCAGATGTCATTTCGTCGAGACCACCGCCAATGGTAGTATGTATGACGGTAACACCAAAGACGCCTAGCCAAGCAGTCAACCAAAATGGGACGAGACCAATGCCGACATGAGGACAGACGATGTTGATGACCCAATGTGGAGGGAGAGGTGCGATGCGGAGGATGATGAGGAAAGAAATGATGTTGTCCCTCTGTTGGCGAAGTTTATCAGACCAAACATCAAGGCGAGCCTTCCACTTTGGGACTGTAAGGAGGGCAGGGCCAAAGGCAGCGCTGATCAAGTAGCAGAGAGTCGCACCGGTAGCGACGCAAGTGCAAGCGAGGGGAAGGGCAACAGGGACGCCCCAGACTGCACCCCCGAGGATGGAGAGATACATGGACCCCGGAAGCGAAAAGGCTTGGAGACTATAGGGGTGGGAGTGAGGGGGAGGTGAAAGACATGGAGGTGGACATACAATAGATAGGTGATGACATAACATATAACTATGCGCTCTGGGTAAATGTCGCGGTACTTCTTTAAGAGGCCATTGAGCGCTTTCAGGTCATCAAACGATTTGGGTATGCGAAGCAACGGGCGATCGTCGCTGGATGGAGGGTGAGAGAACGAAAAGACAGGTACAGAAAGCAAACGCACGAGTCGAGAGAGGGGAGAGCGAGGAAGAGAGTACCGCCGAGGATGAGAGAAGCGAGGAGGAAGAGGAGAGCCATACGGATTGCTGCGGAGAGGAGGAGGCGGGAGGTAGATGGGCGGTGTGGATGTCGAGTGGAGCCATAGAAGGAGGCGTTGTCGTGTTCGAGGAGGGGGTCGGTGTCTTGCACGGTAGCGAGGGTGTACTCGGACGCGTTTTGGTGTTGGTGTTGCATGGTCGTCGGGGGGGAGGAAGGGACATAACATGACAAAATAATGAATAAATAAATGATCACGTGATTAGTACGACAACAAAGGATTGGAGGGGAAGGGGGCCAGTTGCCAGTTGAGAAGGACGCGCTGTACAGCGGCGCGATCAGCGATGACACACATTCTTCCTCCTCACTCGGACATCTCCCTCCACTCTGCTCTACACATGGAACAGCGTCAGCAACAGCAGCACATACAGCCAACTCAACAGCAGCAACCACCACCACCACCATCACAACAACAACCTCAACCTCAACAGCAGTCTCAGCCTCAACAAGCGCCCTCTCAGCCCGCCAAGAAACGCAGAAAAACGGACTCTCCTCATGACGATGTCACCTCTCCTTCAGAACCAAGACGCCTCAGACGCTCCCATGAGGCTTGCGCACGCTGCAGGAGTAAGAAAATTAAGGCAAGTCCCGTCGGTAGTCACCGACCGCAAATCTCCGTTCGCCTGTCTCACTCTCTTCCAGTGCGACTCAAAACACCCCAAATGTACCGCCTGTGCGACCGCCGGTGTGCCCTGTCAGCAAGAGGATAGACACAGACAAACCCTTACCCTCCGTGGTCACACAGAATTCGTCGAGCGCCAGATCGCCCTTTGCGACGCTCTCCTCAAACGCCGGCTTCCCGGTTTCAGCCTTGCAAATCTCGACGACATCTGTGCTCGCGAGGGCATAGACATCGACAACGTCCTTCACCCTCCTTCCGAGTTTCACAGCCCTCAGTTTCAGCAGCAGTCAAATGCACCCCCTCCCGGCTCTTCCTATTACCCTCCCCTCGTTCCACCCGGCTACCCCCACCCCGGCGTTCCAATATATGGCCCTTATCCCCCCCACATTCCCATCCCCGCTCCTCCCGGCTCCTATGGCCCCCACATGCATCCCGGTTTCCCTCCCCCGCCTCCTCAGCACATGCATCAAATGCAACCTTCAACATCTCACCAAATGCAGCCGACCCACCCTCCTTCCCTCGAGGTAAAAGGTCAGGACCCTCAGTCCCTTGACATGTCCGACACTCCCGTACGTGTTCGTATCCCCCGCTCCCCTTTCCTTATTCATCCCTTCGCATCCAGGCCATCGCAAAGAGTTTCGGCGTTCACCCCCTCATCGTCAGCGAGAGCCAACTTGCAGCTCAAAACGACAGAGAGGATCTCGCCGTTGGTTCAAATGGTCTCTCATCCGGTCGTGACCATAATATTACGGAAACTTCCCCTCCCCGTGATCCCAACATCTGGTTCTCTCTTTCCGTACCCACATCCGTTGCTAGCACCCTCTCCCCGACGATCTCTAAACTCACAATTTGGTTACCAAAGGACCGCAAAATGGTCAGCAGGATCGTCGACGTCTACTTTACTCATCTCAACATCCACCGTCCGGTGTTCTTCCGCGCCGACTTTGAACGCCGTCTCAACGCGCTCTATGATTTAGAAAACGTCTATGACCCAGGTTTTGTTTGTAGCATGTATCTCATCCTCGCTCTTGGTACCTTGAGCGAGCTCAACCACAAGGCCACCATTGTCGACAATGGTCTCAAGTCTCCCACAGATAGCCCGATTTCCACCAAGAAACTTCTGCCGGTTGAATGGCCAGAGCACTATGAATTTTTCGAGCGCGCCCTAGCCGTCAAACCTCATCTGCGCGTCACTATCACAAGTCTTCAGGCCCTCATATTGTTGCAGTGGTATCTGTATACCGAGGTGAGCCCTATCCAAATGGCGTATCATCTCGTTCTGACTACATTTGTGCAGCGTCAAGGTCGTTCCCTGTGGCGTCTTGTCGGCAGCCTTGTCCGTTTGTCCATCGAGTTGGGTCTTCACCACGATCCCACCTCCCAGAACAACACCTTTACGGAAGAAGAGGCACAGCTGCGAATCCGATTGTGGGGTATTGTGATGGTCCATGATCGCGGGACATCTATCCTTCTTGGTAGACCCCTCGCCATTGCTCCTTCAGATTCCAACACTCCTCACCCTTCTCGACCCCTCTCCGGCCAGCCCCTGGATTTCTCCGAGCACTTCTTGCTGTCCCATCCTGTCGCTGAGATTCAGGCTGACATCATCAACTCCCTCTATGCCCCTTCCAACAAGACCGTGGATGCCGTGATGCGACATGCAACTCGGATTATCAAGAGCTTGACCGAGTTCCGAAGACAGTTGCCAGAGAGTTACAAGTATTACTTTGGTGGTACGGAAGACTGGCCACTGGACAAGAGACAGGAACTAGTTCGTGGCATTACGGAGGATCAGGGGCTAACGCTACTCAAGATTGGCATAGCGAGAATATTGCTACTGAGAGCGCTGTTTAGCTTGAAGGAGCTCGATTACATGCATCGCTCAAGGGCGCTTGTTGATGGTGAGCAACATATCTCCTTTTTCTTCACGACGCTCATACTTGGCCAGCAATCGTAACCTCACACAACATCATCATTGTACACAATCAGCTCATCCGGTATCCCGATACTGCATTTTTTGTCTCCCCAATTCCGCTCCACATCGCAGCCATGGTCATTCTGTATGGTCGCATGTCACACTGTGAACGTTTGTCACGACAGGTGATGATCGAAGACGTTTGGATGGCTCTTGACATGCTACCTCGATTCCGGTGGCGCTGGGAACGAAAGGATCTTAATGGTGGCCACCCCCTGATCTCCAAGCTCGCTGAAAAGGTTCTCGGTGTCGACCTCCATTCCGTCGGTCCTCCCAAAGACCCTGTGTTACTCTCAGAACCTGACTGGGATACTGAGAATGTCATGATTGGCTCACCGTCAGCGTCATCTCCACGTCAGCCACACTTGCAGCAGCAACAACAAAAGACGCCGACCTTGGGCCACCCACCGTTCCAGTCCGAAGGGAACATGAGTGGGACTGCGGTTTATGGATCGCGGACCGCCTCTCAAAGTACTACGCCTGTGAAGAGCAGCGGTGCACAGATTTCGCCTGGGATTATTGGGGACAAGCTTGCCGATATTCCGACGGGCTTGTTTTACCCTTTCTTTCCGGAGAATCCGGTCACTGCCTTGACCAACGCGCAAGCGCCCGGGTCGAATGAAGATGGGAGCGGGAGCAGCGACAATAGCGGAGATTATACACAGTTGTTGGCAGCCGCTGCCGGTCAACCAAATGGGTCGAATGGGACCTATGGGTATCAGCCATCGCAAGACTCTTACATGCTGGAAGAAATAGTGCCAGCGAGTGTCCCACCCAACGGTCATACGGGTGCCATCTGGATGAATGTCGTGAGTGCTTCGCAGGCATTGTCTCGTCTTCGCTGATGCACCGGTGTGCGGTAACGTTTCCCTATAATTTTTGTAGAATCAGAGGAGTATGCACTATTGACAGAAGCTAGATTGTTGTGTCATTTCACCCTTTTTTTTTCTTTTTCATTTTCCTTGGTTTTGCCTTTTCTCGCTAGTCTCCGTTCGAGTTTTCTGATTTGCTTTTTCGATTCTGCCTCAGACAGTCTTTGTACAATATGTTCTCCAAACGGATCTGCGCTCTTCCTTATTTCTCTTTATACATCTCGATCACCCTCTAGGCTATGTTGACGTTCGTGTGCTATCTCTGCTTTCATCCTCGTTCTGTCCTTCGTCACCGACTCGCAGTCCATAGCGTATGATCATTTTAACGAGACCAGTTGCTTAATTGTGTAGCCTGGACCATATAACTCGAGCCAAATCATATATTACAGTATGCAACCCTGAGACGTAAAAGACAAATGTGCAGTCAGTCAGAAGATGAAGGGCTTTGAAGGGCAAGGTCAACAAGCCAAAGTAGGCCATCGACGCGAAAAAAAAAAAAAACAGCCTACCCCAAAATGCGCTCCATCTTGTCAAGAACCATGTCGATGCCCCTGATCAGCAGTATGACGTGCTTGGGCAACAGTGCCGTCTTGTCGCCCTCTCTGCTCCTTCCATCTGTCGTGCCCCTTTGACACCCGGCGGCCATGTCCTCTTGGGCATCCTGAATCGCCCTTTCCAACGTAACGGGGAGATAGAGGGTGATGCGGGTGAGTTGGATGGTTAAACGAGAGCGGCTTGTGATGTCGAGGTAGGGAAGCTGACGGAAGGCGTATTGGAGCTCGAGCGCGCGAGCGAGTTCCGAGTGCAGAGCGAAGATGCAGGCACGACATGCTTTTTATAGTAGATCAGATCCGAGTCGAGTGCGAAGAGAGCAAGGAGGGTAACTTACTGAGGACGCGACCGCGTATGTTTTCGAGAACAGACAGCACGGAATTGATGCCTTCGTCGCCGAGCTTGAGGGATGGATTGAGGTCGCTGATGGCTTCTGAGGGGCAAGGACGGAACGTTGGGGGTGAATTGAGGGGGAAAGCGTGGCACGGCACTCACGAAGCAGCGTGCGTATCATTTCGAGGTTGCCGTCCAGAAAGTCGCTGATTATGCTGAGGAGGACGCCTTTGAGGGTTTCGTCTGCGTACCCGCAGGGTGGGGAACGAAGGAAATCAGACTGGTCACCGTTTGGACTGGTGTCGTACAATCGTTTCAAAGATGGTTGAGAGAGCACGCCGTATGCTACGGATACTCTTTGGAAGGCATGCGTCGCGTCTGGGATTCCAGGGCATTTGCTGGGTGTAGGATGAGAAGGAGAGAGGTGGAAAGTGGAAGGGAGACGAACTCTGGGTGGCAAATTTTGCTACGCGAGAGATAGGCCCGCCTGAGGGTCAGTCTGTCGATTACCGGAGAACGGGTGATGCCGAGGATGTGGTAGAGGTCATTGGTGGAGAGGACCTCGTATATCTCTCGTGTACGGATGTTTTCCTGATCCTGTCCAGAAGTTGGTTCAAAGAGATCTGGCGAACGAGATGATGGCAACCAGTCAATGCAATCTGGGCAGATGGTCAGTGCGCATTCGAGATCCTTTCGCGGACCGGCGAAGAAGAGGGGTAAGCGCCAGTACGATGAGGCTGAGCAAGAAACCCTGATGAGAGAACGCGAGAAACCGAGAAAAGATGGGTTACATACCTGGACCGAGAAGGTAGGAAAACATCGTGGAGAAACATTGGAGAAAAAATCTCGGAGGATCTAGGTAGTATTAGAAATGTGATATGTCGCCTTCCTTATCTTATCAATAAACACGCGCTAGGAGGAGGTTACCACCCCCAACGTACTACTAAACCTGTTTATCGAGCGTTTCACCTCACCTCGCTCACCCATCACCGTCAGGCGGACAGCGTAGCCCTGGGCGGGTTCCTCGCCTTTGCCGCACGGTGTCAGCTCATACCGTCCAAAGGCCCAATTCAGGATATAGACACCACTCTCAAAGCGGACGAAACCCTTGATTCTCCACACCGTCTCTTTAGATACTGCCTCGAGTGCATCCCGGAATACTCTTTCCTCGATAGTGCTCACTCCACCACCCTCCCCAAGTATGGCGGCGTCGATTGCATGGTTATCATCGCGAGTCTCGTCGTGACAATGATGACCGGTAACTCGTGATGTCCCGGAACCTTTGGAAAGCGTGATGGTCTGAACTTGATCATGATGGATTTCTCCCTCAAGACCACTCGTCTCATGGTGCGGGTCGCGAAAGAGTTTGGTATCGACCCCAAAGAGTAGATTGGGGTCCACGCCGTCGCGACCATTGCATCTGATTTTTGGTGTCAAGTCGTTCAGGGTATGGAGATGATCAAGGACGAGATCTAGTGCTCTGTCGTCGACGTGCTCCCATTTATTCTACCAGACTACATGGGTCATCGAATCCGTGTCATTGAGGAAGAGACTCACGATGAGTATGATGTCTGAGTAACTGGCTTGCATTTTGGCTGTAGGTGACGTATCCTCGTAGCCGGAGAAATTCTCGGCATCTACTACGGTGACGATTGCGTCTAGTTTGATGTCGTGGTTTGTTTCGCGCTCTAGTTCGCGAATCTGGAACGCAAGGGTGGCAGGGAAAGCAGATCCACTGATACCATCAACGAGGGCAGAAACATTCGATTCGAACTATCGTACCTGCATTCTATGATGATACGGTCCGGACGAAAATTATCTGGAAAGATACCTGTATGACCTTGATTGTTTCTTATTCATGACATGGGCCTTTACCTCTGATTTCCAAGAGGGCGGTCTTCATTTGACCCACGAGGACACAGCACCTGCCGCCAGTTGAATACACCATAATCCAACGGGGGGATCAGACTACGGACATGCAACCATTGAGGATTTCGCTGACGGCTGCCAAACTAGACTGCTTTGCAAGCTGACTGTCAACTGCTCACGAAGATGAGGATAGTGACTTGTGTGGTGGGAAACTTGGTTACCTTGGATGTCTCCGAACTCGTTCTTGAGAAGTACGACCTTGTAGTCGTTGGGAAGTTTTGGAAGGAGAGAGAGAATGATGGATGTTTTCCCTGCACCTAGAAACCCGGTGAAGACAGTGATGGGTATCGGGGTAGACATGTTTTAATTAAAGCATTTGAAATCCCCGACCACGGATCCTTTTCTTTTGGTATTCCTCCACGACTTGGTCATGTCGAGTCGCTCTACCAAGCACTCGACGCCGACCGCTGTAAACCGGTTGAGAGTGACACCTCTTTACATAGACGCGTCTTACATCGCTTCGGTACACACATTCCTCTCGTTCTCTGCGTTTGCTTCCGCCCTCCTCCTCGGCTGCGCACTCCACTACAAGAAAATCGTCAAGAATGCCGTCGCAGGTTATCCAGACGAGTGGTTCCCTTCCGTTTCCGCGACGTAAGGAACACTTTTGGTTTTTACATACCCCGTTTGGCTCATGGGTTCGTCCCTAGTATCGGAGACTGGTACCCAGAACGCAATGTCTTCCAGCTCCTAATTGCAATAACCAGCGGCCCCCGCTTTGCTGTCGTATTTTTGCAATACTTCATCACCCGCACGTCCCATTCAGCCTTACCGCTTTGGCTCTTTATTGCCGGTATTGTACGCACACTCGCGTGTGGAGGTTGGGTCTATATCACATCAAGCGATGACCACGATGCCCATGATGTCCTTATGGTGCTGTACATCGTATGCAATCTGCCGTGGATGCTGGGAGGCGTCATGAATACCCCTACCAACCACGTACAAGTAAGGAAGAGACGGTTCGTGTCCTTTTTCTTGACCCGTCAGTACATTCCAATCCCATACTCACAGGAAACTCGTTGCTGTAACGCGAGTACCACCACAAAGCTGTATGCAACGTCGCTGACAGTCAATATAGTTTCTTTGCATGTATCGTTCCTCTCGTGTACTTCTTCATCCAACATCAAGTGCGCAGAATACCTGGAGGTGAGGCTTGCATTCATTTGTCTGTCATTAGGTCAAACTTATTTTTTCACAGCATATACACGCTTCGCTTTCTTCGAATGGGGACTCATCTTCCTGGACGTGCTCTATGACTCAATCGCCGCCGCTGATTTGAAGCACTCCAACTTGCAGGCATGTGACTCTCACTTGTACCCCCTTTCTATTTGCTTACTCCGCGTAGATCGCCATCGGTGTATCATTGGATTCAAGTATCGAGCACAAAAACATGTATACTCAACTGCACCACCTTGTCTAATTGCAATCTAACGTTTCGTATAAATAGACCCTTGCCTCCAGCGAATGATAATGAATCGAACTCTGTTGATGCCAACATGCACAGGTTAAATGAAAAAGTTTCGTCCACTGCTGTCAACGTCAAAACCCGGGGAGCATCGGATGGTCACAAGTCCGACACCCGGGAAGGATCCTATGGCGGGAAACTATTAGCCCCCCTGAGATGTTGGCTGAGCTTCGCCGCTGACGCTTATTTGTGTGAGTGGCGACCATTAATCTCTAATCACGACAATAATCTGAATTCTACCCCAATATGTTAGCGTACCTTTTTTGGTCCATCGTAACCTCTCTGCTTACGACGTTGTTTTACTTCTCTGTTTGGGAACTCGGTCTTTCTGGCTCAGAAGCAGCACTGTTTACCTATCTTACTCCAGCTTTCCTTGGGATAAAACCTATCCGCGGCTGGGCATTGACGAAGTGGGGTAGAGTGACACTAAGAGTACTCTCCCTGATCGGGCTGGCGGCATACAAGATTGATGGCCCCCTGGAACGGCTCTGGGCGGTCATTGTGAGCAACATGGCCGTCCTTCTGAGCCAGATGGCGGATTGGACCGCAGGAGATGGCGCATATCAGGGACTCCGTACGTTCTCCTTCGTTGCCATCACGAGGACACCGTTCAAATCGACGTCTAGTTCTGGGCATAGGACTTGTGCTGTCGTCTCTGTCCAAACATGCCAATCACTCGAACAATCCAGGTATGGAGAGAAACATTTTTTTGAGTTGCGTGAATTGATTTTGTGTCGCAGTCTGGCCGATGTTGAATGAAGAGACTGGTGGTTATAACAAGACTGGAATGACGATTGCCATTTGTGCCATTCTTGAACTAGCCACGCGTCCGTCTGGCCCCTCTATCGAGCAAGAAAAATTAGTCAAACCGAAGCATACGCCCAAAAATCCAAGGGATGCCCCGCGAAATTGGATAGCTTCGTCAATCGCACTCGGGTCGCTTTTTTTCACGTTGCATTGCATGTTTACCGACTCCAGTACTATCATCGCTTGGTCGTGGACGGGATATCAGGACGGTCAGCCCAGGGGCCCACTACCACATTTACATGGGTCGATCACTTTATTCGCGCAATCGCTTGGCCTAATCATCCCTGCCGTCATTCCAACTTCTGCATCTTCTGCATTACTCGACCATCCTTTATGGTTTGCCTACGGCTGTGTCAGTGCATTTGTGATGTACCACTTCCGAGATTGGACAGGTTTTCTAGGTGGACTGAACTTTGCAATTTTTTGCATGTCAATCATCCCTTCAGTTTTGTCACAGTCTTCCGCGTGGCAAGGTGATAAAGTAGGCAGGAGGTACTTTGTGTCCTTCCTTGTCGCCATCCTGTTCTACCTCGCAAATGTGTGGACCGTTGCGTATGCCTTTGTGCCTGGAGGCTCATACCTACGAGAGCGGACTGACTTGCAAGTACTCTCTGTTTTACTTCGTTACGTTCTGACAACTAGCATCCAGAGTCCTCACCGCACAGCTGGTTGCCATCTCACTCGCATTCTGGCCAATCGGAGCGTCGCCGCAGCCTAAGTCCAAATTCCGTATCCCAGGTCCAGCGCGTGCTAAAGTTACTGCGATCCTGTGTCTTGTATCCATTTCCTCTGTTCTGGTCACACTGCTCCGTTGGCCCGCCGTGGGTCCAAGACCGTATAAAGTAGGAACAAGGACATTTAACGCTGGCATCTGGACCATCCACTTTGGGATCGATAACGTAGGACACGACAGTCAGCGTCGCATACGAGATGTCATCAGGTATGTTCCTGCTTGGTTATTTCAACGTGTGATCGCCCTGATTTGGACGTTGACAGGGATTTGGAACTCGATGTCGTCGGTTTGTTGGAGACAGATCTGCATGTGAGTGGGGAGGTTGCTGTCATACGAATGATACTGAAGTAGGTGTGGATCAGCGGACAGTGTATGGGAATCGCGACCTGTAAGTTGTTCACTTGGTCAGCTAAACAGAAAGTAACGGATTAATCAGGACTCGGGTTGTTGCCGAAGAATTGGGTTATGTGAGTTCGATACTCCGCTCGCCGATCTGTATCTAATACCTTGTTTCAGTATGTTGATCTAGGTCCAGGCCCCAACTTGCACACATGGGGAGCAGCCTTATTGTCCAAGGCAGGTATTGTGTTCGACAGAATGACTGAAGACTGAACCGATGTTTAGTTCCCAATCATTTATTCTCGTCACTATCTACTTCCGTCACCTCATGGTGAGCTGGCTCCAGCGATCGAAGCCGTTCTCGACGTATATGGAACCGAAATCACGGTTGTTGTTTCGCATAACGGTCAAGGTTTGTCTGTCCTACATCGACTCTCCAATCTTAGCCGATCGAAACGCTCACCCGTTGTGTTTCTAGAGGAAGACCCCTTAGATAGAGAATTACAGAGTATAGAGTTGGCACGCATCATGGCTGCATCATACCCTCGGCCCGTGGTGTTCTTGGGATACGTAGTCAGCAAGCCTCTAGCACCCAGACGTACGTATTTTCTGCTGCCTAGACTTACACTGGAGGCTGAGATGGGACAAAGCTGCTCCATATGACATCCTCGTCAACAATGGGCTTGTGTACGATATCGATCCACACGATATAGACAGGTGGTACGTTAGATTCTTTGCCATGGGGATTTACATGTAACTGCATCCATCATAGGTGCGAGTACATCCTGTACCGAGGCTTGTATCGCACGGCCTACGCGAGGGTATCCCGTGGCATTGTCACCGACACTGAGCTTCAGATTGGACAATTTGTTCTCCCCAAACATGGTTATGTCCTTACTGATCAGACGGAGGAATCCCGTCTTCAACGTTCATGGAAAGAGGATGTTCCAGAATATCAAGTATGACTTCTTTGCCCAAAATCTTGTACACAACTTATCACTCGATACAGTGGTTCCCAATGGAATACTACGGAAATGACCACGAAGGTGGCGTAAATGGGCACTACTACCACGTATTTAACACCGTGCGTACTCAACCCACCTATGTTGATTAACTCGCGTTGAATACCCCTCTAGCCATTATATTATCGACTTCCCGATGACGCAGTGTTGTAAAATTGTCTTGTCATATGTACAACCCTCGTCATTGTTATGCTTTTGGACTATTCCCATCGGTACTCTCTCGCTCGTCCTCTTCGCCACTCTCCTCGCTATCATCTTGACTTTCCTCACTGTCGTGTGCAACATTCTCTTCCTCCGAATTGCCCTCGCTCTCTTCAGCACTGCTTTCCGAACTTTTCTTATCACTGTCACTTGCATAAAATTTATCCAAATCTCTCCAGCTTTCCTTTGCTTCGCGTACTGGCGTTGAGCCGCCTGTAGGTGTGAGTACGATAGGCGTGACAACCGCAGATCCCAACGCTCTCGGTGTCGTGGAACTTGCAGAGCTGATCGCTTGAAGAGGTGGTCCCAAAGGGAGAGCGTCTTCTTCGCTCTGTCGGAGCGCAGGATCAATTCCACCTTCCAGCCATTCTGGGAGGAAGCTATCGCCAAGCGTAGACTTCCCCGTGACGATAGAAAGTGAGCCGATCGGTATGTGATGTTGTCCTGGACCAAGAAAATACAAGGTTGGAATGATATCGAGACTACCCCAAGGGGGGACGCACCGAAGGCTTCCTCGCTCTCTTCGATGATGCCCGCCTTGCCGTCAAACAACACCTTGATGACTTGTTCCCGTCGAAGTATGACGCCACTCTGTTCTTCCTTCTCTCTGCCGTTCATCGTTGGTGATACGCCGACGAGAAGCGAGTTGAGCATACGCGTTCGGTCCCGAATGTCGTAGTTGAGGTCATATCTACCGAGGGACAACACGTGGCGACAAAGTAGACTCAGTCGTTGGTCTGCGGGGCACAACAGAAAGAGTTTCGCAGCCAGAGTCAAAGCTTGAAGCTTAACGAGAGGTTCCTGAAGAATCTCAGTGTATTGACAGGAGATGGGGGGAAGGAAAGTGCAATTACCTCTGTATTGAAAGACTTGCAGGTTTTCCGCAAGACGTCCGGTGCCCAATCGGCGACACCTTCGATGACGGTGCTTGAACCCGGTGTTGCGCTGTACTGGCCGACCAACCAGAGAACACAGGCACGCGCCTGGGGATGCTTAATGTCATCTATCCGCCGTGCAAGATGCGAGATGATCGAGAGTGGCGACTGCGCCGACGCAGATTCAACAAGAAGCTGGTTCTGAATAAGACCCTTCAAGACTAGAACGGCGTTGCTAACAATAATATCTAGTATTTGGTTGGTCACGGAAGGATGCAGGATACCGCACACGCACCATGTCTACTCTTGAGCATGTTCATGAGGGTTGAGAGGCACTGAGGAGTACATGAGGGAACTACTCTTGCGCATCGACCAGCTGCGTGAATTGCGTCTCCCACAACAGCATCATCGACATCTTCGGCACAATCCTAGATGAGTGGTGGCAAAGGTGGATTAGATGGCGATTGAGGTAGTATTTTGGAACGACGTACGGTAAACTCGCGGAGCAGAGCTTGGTGGTTATCCACATCGCAGAGGTTCAGCATGACCTTAATTTTGTCTCTTTTCACTTGCGAAGGATCATTGGTGCGCACTAAAAAT
>JBBPJL010000342.1:0-19795 GCA_038088675.1 Xanthoconium separans | reverse complement strand
GGTCGCGGGGGTCGTCGGGGTCAAGGTCGAGACACGGCAAAGCGCTTCATATCGGGGATTGGCACCTCTGCGGTAGTCCTGGGGGTGGTAGTTTTCCAGTGTATACACAGGAACGTACAGCATGGCATTAGACCGGAGGAGAGCTGAGCTGATGGGGGAATTCTGACCCTCTGGAAGGTGTGATGTGTGGTGGAGAATTCGGTGGATGGAGTGAGCGCCTTTGGTAGCGTGAGCTACTGTATCATCCAATAGTCCAGAGAGCTGTATCTTTGTCGGGTTACCTGCCCAGAATTTAGAGCGATGTGTTGGTTCGGTGACAAAGGACGGTTGCCTCCAAAAACTTCAATGTTTTTCTGAATCCATTTCAGTGCGAGTCATTGGTCCTTGTGTTCCCGTAGATCTTGGGCTCATCGCATGCAAGGAAACCAAACATCGAAAGACGATATCCGACGTTTACCCAGGCCTCTGAGCGTTCTCGAGCAACATACTGCGCTTGAATGATAAGCCCATGAGAACCCCACTGGAGAAACCTGTTGACGCAGATTGATAGATCGCAGCAAATCCCGGGCAGACTTGCCAGGGGGGCGTACCCTCCAGAGATGTAAACCTTGACCGGCAACTTGGAGTCACGCGTGAACGATGAAGGGGACACGATGTTTGCAAGTGCCCCGCGGTCGACTGGGGGTCAGATGGAAACTGGCGCGCTTGACTGACGGGTCTTCCGAGGGTTGGCCAAGGCCATACTTGGTTCCTAACGACAATTTGATGTCGACATGGTCGAAAATTCTGAATACACACCTGCGCCCATTCCATGATTGGTAACAGTCCACGCGCGAATAGAGTTCGTATACAGGTTGGTGAGACGTGTGACCACTCACATTAGGTCTCATGCATGTCCTTATCCTCATATTGATAACCCCCGGATAGCAATTGGGGTCTGCAAACCTCGCAGGGGGAAAACGTAGGGAACCTCTATGGCTGAGTGAACCAACACCAGCTTCTTACACTCACGCACCAAGAAATACGGTGCTCCGTTGCTTGTCCGGCCACCCCGGATGGCCCAGATTTGGTCCCAACGACGACGCCCACATGGTGCTGCAAGTCCTGCGGAATATGAGGAAATGACATTAAACCTCCCAGTTTCCGATCACTGTCGGGAGAATACGCTGTTTGGCTTCTTTTTGGCGCTTCACGGTCTCTCTTTATCTAGGCTGTGAGTGTGATTTCAAGCCCAGCTTGAGAAGAATGGTTGACTTGATTGCGATCATCGGATCGACTCTGCTGACGGTAGGGGATGAGGACGGGTATACCCGTCTTTTTTGTTGAGTATCTGTGAACCCGTTGTTCAGACATCTGATCCGGCCTTGCGCATTGGCGTCGGCGCGACTATTTTGTCGATGAATCGTTCCTAAATCCCGAGTGAGTGTATCATCAGAAATAGCTGGCGGACTGCAAGTTAGTGACGTGACCCCCGTGACCTTCTGAAAGTTTCCACTCACCTGCTACAAGGCTCGAGCTCCACCGGGTCACCGAAACGAGTCGTCTGTATGTTCACCAGTTTCTATGGAAGAAAAAGAAGAAAACAAGGGAGTCGTCGAGTTGGGTCAGCGAACCCTTCAAGTCAATAGGGAGCACACGGATGCCCTGAAGACATATATAGAGAAACTCGAAACCGAGTTGGGAACGCTCGACAAGTTGATCGTACGTCCACCCGTTTACTTTCAATGCCCCTTTTGTCGAAAGTGAACCGCAGGATGCCGTCGATAACATTGACGAGTCCGATCTGGAGGTAGGGAGCTCCGTGACCATACCTGGTTCCGTCCGGGCAACAGCACCAGTTACAACAAAAGAGCTGCTGTCACTCGTGTGTAAACAAATTCAGTCCATTCTATAGGACTGACCATATCTTCAGGAATTTCCATTCCATGAAGATGTTCTGAAACGCAGCCGCTATCAAAGCTTCAGCCAAGTACACCCGAGTATGTTTCGACACTTGTCCGCAGATAACATCACACTTTTTTTTTTTTCCCAGTGAAGCCCAAGGAACTGGAAGCCCTCGCGGAGGCTGTACAAGCCGAGAATTTTCGCAAGCATGCATTGGATATTCAGCAGAGGTGTGTCCATTCTCTCAGGGGATCGCTCATGATTCACATCTCCGGCGGCAGAGGTTACCTAGCATTTCCAAATATCGATACACAGGCGACTGGCCCGGATGCAGAGGGTATTGACTGGAATAGGGTCGCCGAGAAGGTCACTTTCTGTGCTTGCCTCGTTGTGGGTTACTCAATGCTCATAGGTGTCAGCTATCTTCATGACCACGCGTACAGCAAGAGAATGCGAGATACGCTGGCTCGGAGAACAACATCCCGAGTTTAATCGCGAACCCTGGAGCAAGGAGGAAGTACTGAAAGTCAAGTCTCTTGCCGCCGAGTTTATAGATGGTCAGCCGGATTGGGTGGCCGTAGCTAAGAGGCTAGGAGTGAGATGCAACACCTTGAGGGCCTGGCCGAGCTTACGAAAAGACTTCAGACGAGACGAACGCCGCTAGATTGCATGCGGCACGCGACCTCACGAAAGATACATCGATGGACAACGGAAGCCGATGAACGTCTTCTAAAAGCGATCCGTATGTATGGGCATGACAATTGGCATCTTGGTTCGTTGTGCCATCCTTCGTAATATCTTTAGTTGAAACGGTGATTACAGTCGCACGCTATGTTTCGGAAGACGTGACTCCTTCACAATGTAGTAGCAGGTTTGAAAAAACACTGGATGAAACCATCAAGCACACGGTCTGGTCCTCGGAGGAAGATGCCCGTCTCTGTGCTGCTGTGGCCGCGTACGGTTCGTCGTGGGTGGACGTTGCTTCTACTATACCTGGTCGACATAATGATCAATGCCGAGAACGCTGGACTGATCAAGTAAATCCAAGCATCAACAAAAGCAAATGGTCAGAGGAGGAAGATCGGCTATTGCTCGATTATGTACAAGAACACGAGAATGCGTCGTGGAAAGCGATCTCTGAACGGCTTACCAATGGGAGGACGGAAGATATGGTAACGTGACAATGTCTTACTATATGGGGGCAATCGAAACATTACTTTTTCTATAGTGCCGGCGCCGATATGCAATGCTGCAAAAAGGTGCCGTGACGCAGTCTGCGGTAAATTCCGAAGTCCAAGTTGCCTCAGTTGACCAGGCACCCGTATCGTCGGATTCAGTGTTATCAACTTCAAATACCCTCAATCTTGAACCTTCCTTCTGTGACGTACAATCGTCTTCTCCGGCTTTGCTCCACTCGGAATCTCACCCACCAACGCAACTCATATTCCTTGAACCGGTTGTAAACACCAATCCCGAGTCACATTCATTTCGCCGGCCCCAATCGTCGCAGCGATCAGCCAGATTCAAAGCAGTAACAATGGGCAACACCCAATCCTCGGATGCTACGACAATGCCACCTTCGAAAAGGAGAAAAGCACGGCCACGCGTTTCGAAATCTACAAGAGCCGCCAATAGTCCACAAGCTAAAACCTAGCCAGTCAGAGCGATACGCAGTGGTTACGTTTGGGTTTGTAACACGTTTCCGTAGTTCGCACAAGTGTATGGTAAGGACGATAAGTAGCTCAACAGAGATGGAGACCCATCCAAGAGGGGTAAAGATATACCTACAGTTTGAGGGTCCCAAGAATCACTGTTGCAATACCCTCCACCGTTTGCGTGCGTACATTGACGGTTCGCAATTGACTATGTGTCCGAGCAGCTCGCCATCCTCTTGGCCCAAATTGTCCTCTGTGGCTGTCAATAGGTTTTTTAGCGATTCCTGTACCAATCCTGCAGTCTTTAGTTTGCGTTCAAGAGACGGAAGAGCTGCCTTCTTTGGTGGTGATGCCTTGGGGAATATCAGCCATGATCGAGAATCGGCAGACTGGGTTTATAACGCACTGGCGTTTTCAAGTACGTATGCTTTGGGGGAAGAGGCGGGAAATAAGACGGAAGTGAACGTAATGTGGTTGGTATAATTGGTGGTGTGCCCTCGTCATCGGAGGAAAGCAACTCTGGCGAGGGCTCACGCGACGGTGGAAGTTCCAACGACGTCTGTGCCGACGCACCTGAAAAAAAAATAGCGTCAACAAACTACAGAGACCAGAGTGATAAATAACACGGACGAGCTGATTGAGAAGCAAGAGCGATGCTATGGAGGTCCTTTCCCTTTAAACCCCTGTCATGGCACGCGAGAAGAACGTCGTTTGCGACAGGCTCCGCCCTGTTGGCCAGATTCGCGTATTCGTGGGCTTGTTCGTACAGCGCCTGGACGACTAGGGACGGACGAGGAGCATTTGGAGGGACAAAACGGCTTCAAAAGAAAACGTACATGCAGCCACCTCGAGCTCCAGTCGTTGTAGCGCGCAAGGTTCGATGGCATCAAACTCTGCCAACTTTAACTGTGTCGCGATCAGCTTCCGGACTTGGCTGGACGCGATCTGAGGGGATATTGTTGGGATATCCGGCGCGGTGGGTGGACCGGGTGGTGGAGTGGGAGGCTTGGGGGGGTGGAGGGTATACAATGGGTAGCCGGGTGGCGGTTGAGGAAAGTGGGGGGTAAAGTGTGGAATAGTTGCGGGGCCCGGGGCTGGCATGGGCTGACCCGGGGGAGGCATTGGATAGGTTGGGTAGGGTGCTTGATACGTTCCATATGGCGGATAGCCTGTGAACATGGTCGTCATGATGGATGGCGCTGCCCGTGCGACAAGTTCGGGCTCGACTTTTATCTCGTCTTCCATGGGCCAGCTTACTTTGTCTGATTCGTCACCACCCCCTGACTCGTTCCGTAGCAACAGACCGAACATCGTTGGCCCCGATACCCCAGAGGATCCATACCCAATTCAACTCGAGGGAATCGTACAACACGGCTTTGGAAGAGGGAGCAAGGAACTCGGATGTCCGACTGGTGGGTATCATTGCGCCGTTCTAACGTGATATCATTCCCAACAATATACCCAGCCAACCTCCCCGATGAATCCATCGCACACATGACTAGCATCGCCAATCCCGGGGTATACTATGGATATGCCAGAGTGTACGCCGTCAACGGCCACCTGTCAGAGCTGCCGACCGAAGACCATATCGTCTTACCCATGGTCATGAGCCTGGGTTGGAACCCGTTCTACAAGAACAAACGTTTGACGGCAGTATGCATCGCGTGTTCTGTCGCAAAAAAGTGGATTATTCATTCTCTTGCCTCCAGGAAATTCACATCATGCACAACTTTCGTGGTGACTTTTACGGCTACAAGCTGAAAGCGTTGGTGCTGGGGTACGTTCGTCCCGAGCTTGATTACACTTCCCGAGGTATGTGTATCATCCCTGCAACGTGGTACCCAAGTATTAATGCGTGATAACAGAGGCTCTCATAGATGACATAGAGACGGACAAGAGAGTGGCTTTTAATTCATTGGCACGGCCAGGCTATGAGCAATACGCATCTGATCCGTTTTTCACTGCTTGATCTGTAGAAAAGATAGTGACGTTATTGCGATTGTATACCAACCGACGTTCGGTCTATCAAGCCGTTCAACGGGGCAGTTGGAAGAAATGATGGTGACCGCACCTGTCTATATGCGTCTCTTCTTCTTCGACCTCGTCCCGCCAATCTTTATCTTTGTTCTGTCCTCGACTTCGACGATCAGCGGTCGTATCCTGTCCCCCTCACTCGTCAAGAACACGCCTTCGACAGCGAGTCTGCCCTTGCCAAATCCTGCAAGGTGCAGCGCAAGGGAAATCGGTCCCGTTTCTTTGACGACCTCCTCCAACCGTCGGAATGCGTGAACCGCACACTGGTACCCTGCCTCGTGCGACTTGCGGTTCGCTCCCTTGAACCCACAACTCCCCGCGCTCCACCAACCCTGCGACAGCAGTTTTCTGTCGGGTCCACACAGAAAGACTTTTGTGTTGTTCCTGCTGAATATGCCGTGGAAGTGGTATTTGGGAGGATCTTTTGGAACGAGCGCAGATCCCTTGGATCGCGTCAGAGGGTTCGGGGCGGCATTGTAGGGAATGGGTCCTGTTGGAGGGAATTCAAGGTGTGGCAGAGTGGAGCGAGTGGGTGTCGCCGTTGACAAGGCTCTGGATCTACTCGGACGCGACGCGCGATGGAGGACCCGTCGAACTGTGCGCAGCGGAGAGGTCCACCACAACACCATTCCAAAAAGTTGCTGAGCGTAGTGCGTGGGAATGTCAGCTTCGTCGTTCTTCAATTCGGACATCACCGGAAACCCCCCATCCCATCCAAATCAATGGCGGTATGTAGTGACCAACATTGCACGAGAATACTCCTACTGAATGCCCTCCCGTCAGTTCTCCAGTGCACTTTACAGCACGTTTGCGAAGCGGAACAGTGGGTAGTAAAGGTCTTGCAGCAACTTCAACTCGACGCAAATTTTTCCTAGGTGTCTTCGTCTCTACCATCTTTGCGGGGGCGTTCGCATTCGGAATCGGTTTCGACGTCGCCATCCAGTCATTCTGGGACAACTGGAACAAGGGCGTGAGTTGTACCAGTCATCCTTACCACACGTACTGACGACGTCTTGCCAGCGGCAATGGAAGGACATCCGTGGCAATTACATCCAAGGCGGCGATTCATGACGAGTGTCCATTGTCCTGGTGTCGTGTTCCGTCAATAGAACAACCGTTTTAGATCTCTGTCCTGTCCATGTCTAGTATTTCACCACACAATTCAATTTTTAACACAAGTTATTCGACAAGAGGCACGGAATGTTGCATTAGACGATGAAGAATTACTCCTCTAACGATTCTTCATAACAATGCAAAGGATGCTAGTCAAATTTGTCTAAAGGCATGGGTAAAGAAAAAGACAATACACGAGATGACGTAGGATGCGTTATACAGACATGTAGTGAGCAAGAGTCTAGACAGAATGAACAGTATGTCGATAGAAAGTGATCGAATATTATGAGGGAAAAAATGATGAACACACATGGACACTGTAACGGTTAGGTGGATAGCATCCCTGGATCTTCGTCTGGCTTCAACGGACCGAAAATTTCGTCAAAAATTTCCCTGCCATCCAGAACCAACGGCGCAAGTTGCAAAGTATCGACTGAAGGGTCATCCCGGGAAGTTTTCATCCTCCGCATTCGCTCGTCATTCCAAATCTTCTCCAATGTCTCCGCCAAATTCTTCAGACCGAACAAGAACCCCCGGTCAGGCTCTTCGGGGTAGTGCGGTGGAAAGCGCGCATAGATGACACCAGTTTCTGCGTCAACCTCGGCTTGATACCCCTTCGAACTCGACACCTGGTGGACTACCGCCCGCCCAGAAGGTGGTGGATACGATGCCCAGTCCCGTCCCGTGGTCGTGTGGGCAAAGTCAACGATGCGGACATTGACCTCTCCACGTTTGCGCTTCCCCCCTGACCTTCTGCACACAGGCCCGAATAGCAGATCTTCGCTGTGCGTCCGTCTTAGGGATGATCGGGCGGCGACCTGACTCCTAGAGCGCGTTTGCGACCGTTCCAATGATTCCCCGCGCTTACTTCGTGATGATGGGTGTTCCTGAGCCGACACCCGAAAAGCCTCTTGGGCATCACGGTCACCGTCGTATATCAGGAGGAGGCTGCAGCCATAAAACCTGAAGCCTTTCAGCCGACCGATGATGCGTGCAAGAGCGTACAGCTTTTGAAGCAAAACTGGAATGTGCCAAACGAGGAGACGCTCTCCGTCGTGTAGGAAAGACGCAAGCAGGGATGGAAATTCCTCCGCACGAATGTCACGACCCATATACTTGTTTTGGGCCACGTAAGATTGTGTGGCGTGGTGCCATACCTGTGAATAACGGGTCAGTATTTGGAAACTCTGGTTCTTTGACGGACCCACCTGCATACCACAGACGCGAACACCAAGAGGACGGCTTGTCGTTCGATCACATTTCTTCCGCTGACTTTTCTTTTTTGATGAGGTAGCATCCATTCCGTATTGCCTAGTTCCCATCTTCAAGTCTAACACACAGGAGCGTTTCAAACGACCTGTTAAATCTTCCATGAGAATGAAATGTTTTTGGCGTGGTACGAAATCGGAGCTTCTGCTTGACAAAATTGGCTGATTCGGAGGTGGCGCAGGAGTCAGGTAGACGGGAGGTGGTTCTACAGATCGTGAGCGAGATCTTCGCCGAGTAAGCGACGGTGAGATTTCATTCTTGCCGTCCATTGCTAAGTTTGACCGTTCCCGGCCGACAAAGTCATCCAGCTTATCATAGTCTATCTCGAAGGGGACGTTCTGTCCATCGTGACCCATCTCACCATCGCTTCGCACTCTTCGCAGGGCCGTCGCGTAGAAATTACTTTCCTGTTCCTTCAGCCGTCCGATCGGACCCACATACTGTTTGCGGGACATCGAGCGCGGCCGTGGAGATGCTTCTCTTTCATCCTCTGTATGCAAGCCATTCAGCCACCGAGGGTTACCACGACGGTGAAAACGACGCAGGATAGTACTGAAGATATGGTCCTTCAGCTTAGTATTCACAGTCGTAGAGCCAGTCCCTCCGAACCAGCTGTGCGAGGACTGTGAACCAATGGCTAATTCCGATCGGAACGGGCGAAGATCGGGCCGGCTAGCCTGAGAGTCTTTCGGTACAACGATTCCCCATGCAGACCTGGGGTCTGCAAAAGAGGCAGTAACTTGTACCTTATTTTCCGTGTGGCAGGGATCGCCGTCATCAAGTGGCATCGTGTCTTGCCGAGAAAGTGGTTGAGTTGAGGCACTAGGTCCCACAGTGTCCTGGTTCTGTATCAATGCTGGACTCGACGCCGTGGCACCAGAAAGCTGCGTCGAGTGCAAACGTTGGCGGGCCCCCGCCAAGCGGGGTCTTAGCGACTTGATGTGAGTGCATGTATGGTCATGAAGGTGACCCCGATGCAGCAGCCATTTGGGAATAATGTGACGGTTACGATCCAACGCGACCTCTGGTAGCTCTGCCTCTTCGAACATCATCCCAGATTCAATATCCTCCAAAGGTGAATTGCTGAGCGAATGGTCGGGCTCGCTGATGGCCTTCTGCACCACAGAACCAGAAAAGTGCGATACAACAGGAAACGAAGTGGATGGTTGAGGGCTAGGAGGTGTCGCAGAGCCCTTGAAGATGCGACGGTATGACACTAACATGACTCCCAGATAGCGGGGGATAAAGCCGAGAAGGGGCGGGGCCTCACGCTCAACCGCCTCGTAAAATTGATTTTCTCGGGAAACGAGAGGCTGGATGGATGGTGTCAGTTAAGCGTCATCGCACGCGTACATATGGTACTGACTTTGCACACAGCTCTCTTGGTAAATTTATAGATGGCACTGTGTCCACCAACCTGGTTGCGGAACGGGCGCAAGGGAATGTGAGGAAGACTTTCCTCGGAATCTCCGTATATCATATTCAAGGAGTCTGCGTTCCAAAGATTGGATCCGTAGAAAGTGGCGTCATCCTCCGACTTATGGGGTAGCGATGCCCGGATCTTCCCTCCTTCCTCAACCGGATCAATCGATGAATCTTGGACCTGGGAAAACGAAAAAGGGTGTTCCGAAGTTCCGGAAGTGGTAGAGACATCTGAAGTCATTGACGAGGTCTCCCAGGCAGACTCGTCATCGGTGGACCACGACGAGTATGAGCGAGTGGGCGATGGAAGCATAGTGGGGAGTGAAACGATTGGAGATGCATGCGGAGAAATATGTGTAGGGGTGGGTGAACGCGAGTAAGATCGCTCAAGGACCAGGGTCGACTTTGGCAAATGGTGATCGTCGGTGATGGAGATAGGTTCTATGGGAGGTGCGTATAACGCCAAGGGAGTTATGCGATCAGTTGGTGAGCAAGAAGGTGAAGGTGAAAGAGGATAAGCTCTCGAGTGGGGTCGAATGCATGGAGATTGGGGGACGGTGATAGGAGAAGGCCCAGGGGGGGTAGGTTGGAGATCAACGGATATATCGGATGCTCTCCGCCTGCGTCTGCCACGAAGGATTGTGTCTTGACGGGAAACATCTTTGCGCCAATGAGAAGTATCTGAAGAGGATGGATCGCGCGTGAGAGAGAGCCTCCTAGATTGAGAGTCGATGCTTTCAAGGGCTCTAACACTTTCCAAAGCGGTTGCGCTTCGTTCTCTTCGAAGTGCAGCTGTTTCCGGATCAGGCCAGTCGGCTCGCTTGACAAATTCATATCTAGCTTCTTCAACGCCGTCGGTTGGTTGTGAGGTCGTAAAGCGACGCTTGGCCAACGCCGCCTCAAATTTCGGAGGTCTTTCTTCGGACTCTTTGAAGAGTTGGAGAGATTCGGCGACCTTTCGGCCAATACCGGCAGTCTGGAGGGGCGGGGATGGACAGAGGCCGGAAGAAGAGGATGAGGAGCCTGCTGAGAAGCGGCGCTGAGATAGATGGTGTTTTTGTGTGCGGGAGGATATACGTCTGCGAGGGGTATCCAGCACAGGGGGATGTTGGCGGGGAGATGAAGGAGTGGTTGGGTCCGGGGATGGAGGGAAGCGGAAAGAGCTTAAATTCTGTGCAGGGAGTGACCGGGAGGGGATCATGATCAAAGTCGTCGTCGTCGTCGTCGTCGTCGTTGTCGATGTCGACAAATAAATTTCAGTTTGAGAATATGACGCTACGGAGAGACACGTGCTCCGAGATCTGATTGAGTCTTTGATGACTCAGCAAGACCATTCGACATCGTCTGCTCGTCGCGGTTAGCAACGACGACGACAGGTCGCTCGTCCAAAGCCAGACTCACCTGTTAGCAGTCGAGGAACCGGCGTCATGCTCTCTGACGTACGAACCTTTTTCTACTGATGCCACGATGCATGCGGTGCCACGGGTCCTCGCGCACGTTTGTCCTCGCTACCACTCAGCGCACCACAATCCATCTCTACTCGCTCCCTTTCCACTTTCGTTGCCTTGTCTTCGCCATCGACCCAATCACCTTCTGCAACATGCACCCATTTACTCTCGTAAACCTTTCATTTCAGTTTCATCCCCATACACACCAGTTTGGAAACGTGCTTCCGCTCCACCAATGCTCCAGATCATTCGCCATTTCCCGGAATGAATCCTTCCCACAACAACAATCTCTCCGCAGCAGTACAAGCTAAGCTCCGCGTCTTTCAAATTGATGGGCGCTCGATATAGTCTCTTGGTTCTGTCTCTCGACGGAACTCTAATTCATTCTCACGTCTCAGGTCGCCGCTCGGACACTAGTACTCCCGTCACGAATTGTGTCATCCATTGAATCCATGCCCTGCAAACATGGACCCGAGGGAAGCAATACTTTTGTCATTGTGACTCACCGTGACCTGATGGTTGATTAATGCACACGTATTTCAAACTCCGACAATGTATATAAAAGCTGTTGCTGAGCTTGAACTTAGAATCTGATTTTCACCCAACTTTCATCATCTCTGGTTTTCTGCTGTGTTAAAGCTTGTGTATTTTTCATGTCTGCTGTGTTTTCCAATACATCCTTGCCTGCTCAACCATCATCTAGTACTCTCAAGCCTATCTCTGATTCTGCTAGATCAGATGGTTCTACACTGCTGGGCAAGAGACATGTCATTATGACTGATCATACCCCCAATCCTTTCTTTGGTCTCAACAACAAGGCATGGCCTGTGAAAAGACAGAAGATTGCTATGCATGTCAATACAAGATATATGGCATCACACTACCCAAAGGCAATGACATCATGTCAACAATTATCAACTCATGTAAGCCAATAATACTGTAATAATATATATCTGATTCACTAAATAATATAGGGATCCAACAATCAATCTTTGGACCTTAATCACAGTGAACAACAACAAGGATCATGTCAACATGGTAAATAAATTTTTGCATTGATTTTAGTCTATACAATAACAACATCATATTAGCCATTAATAGTACCCAAACTATTGATGCACAGCTGACAAACAATGCTGCATCAACATTACCCAGAACTGACACATCTAAGGAAGGTATGATACTGGTTATCAATTTCAACAAGTAACATTGTGACTGAAGTTTGTTGTCATACAGGACAAAAACAAAAGCACAAGCCTGATGCTGTCCAAGTTTTTATTCCTAAAAATACCAAGCAGTCTTCAACTGCTTTCCATGCAAACCATGAAATCAATGCCACTTTCCCAAGTTCAATCAACCAACCTATATCAAACAAAGATCTGGTGTCTCTGAGGACAGTACAAAGATGGAGAGATACCCTAAACAACATCTACCATATCCATCTCAATCATCAGCTGTTTGGTGATGAACTTGTATGTGTTAGTATTTTCCACCAAGACACATAGCTGACAGTCTAACTCAGACCATTCCTGCAAATACTCCATCCTTGTATCAGCTGTTGATTGAGGTTGATGGCAAGAAAAATGAGATCACCTACAACCAGGAACAAGATGCACATCTTGTAGAAGTGATTCAAGCAATTGCTCACATTCTGACATACTGTCCCCATTCCAAAGGCCAACAGAAGGTTGCTGACAGAATCTTGAACAATCTTTGTCAGCGTTTTTATGACTGGGATGGACTGGACTTGGATGACTAGTGTTCTTTTTTGTGACTTGGAATACCTTCTAATTCAGCTTCCATATGTCTTTTTTTAACCACTGTTACCTTGTAAGCTTTGTAATATTATTCCCTTCATCTGATTATCAAAGTTGTTTAGTCAGCCTAAGCAAGATATAATTGCAGTTAATTTTCATGTCCAAGTACCATGAATCCTTTGATGTGCCAATCACGGGGCCCCAAGGATACACGTCACATTGAAACACATGGCCACCATCGGTACAAGCACCCGGCATTCAAATCTATCCGCTTGATGAGATCTCGCCAGGCTCACCCGATATTCCGTCGGAATCGGCCAGGTTCATGCCGGGTCACCGCCAGGCGCTAATCATTGGCGTATTATCCGCCACCGTGACATTGCATCGCCGGGTTCATTCGAACGTATTCATCCACCTCGATTCCCTACCCACTCCTGCGCACGAAATGGCCCCCGTCCCAAACGCTCGTCAGATATTCAATGAGGTCCCCACAGGTCCGTCAACGGATCAACTCTCTAACCGGTCGTATCAAATACACCTCGTTCTGATTTGCAGGTTATCCCATCCCTGGTCAAACGACTGTTTATGACACGACCCAGACGATCGATCTCGAGAATGTACCTCTGAACGGCGGTTTTCTCTTGAAAACGCTGGTCTTATCTATCGATCCTTACCTCAGGGGCCGTATGAGAGAAGCCACCGTCAAATCCTATGTTGTACGTGTGCCTTTCCTTCGTCCTTGCGAGCAATTCGCTCAGGCTGATCTCGTGGTGTGGCTGGATAGCCGTCCTTCAAGTTGGGAGAGCCGTAGGCGCTTTTCGGCACCTCTTCGCTACCGTACGGGTTATGACGAACATCACGATTTCAGGCTCGAGAATTACGGCGTGGGCGTCGTCCTTCGTTCTGAGAACCCCGCCTTCAAAGCAGGTGACCATCTATATGGGATGCTTCGTGAGTTTGAGAGCGGATGCTTGCCTTTGGCGTCATCACATCTGAATGGCGTAAATGGCGCAGCGTTCGAAGAGTATTCGGTACAGACTCTACCGGAAAAGTTTAGCGAAATCAAGAATGTGCATAATTTGCCGTGGAGCGTCTTCGTAGGAGCAGCTGGTATGCCTGGTAAGCTTATTTTTCCGCTGGCGCCAAATTCGCAAGGAGCATGGACTGTCATTCTGGCAGGTCAGACGGCATACTGTGCTTGGAAGGAATATGCTCAGGCAAAGAAGGCAAGCAGAGAGCATTCCTGTCCTGTGCATAACCTCACGATGTTCCAAGGGTGAAGTTGTTTTCGTAACGGCTGGTGCAGGCGCGGTCGGATCGTGCGTCCTTTCTTTGATTAGATTCGTTCACGATATCACATTATGTTACTCAGCCTGGTCATTCAGTTCGCCAAGCGCGACGGCCTCAAAGTCATTGCCTCGGCAGGCTCCGACGAGAAAGTCGCGTTCATGAAGGCAGTCGGAGCGGATGTTGTCTTCAATTACAAAACTGCCAAGACCGCTGATGTTCTCGCCAGGGAGGGTCCGATCGACATGTAATGTCACATCATCTGTCCGTCGTGAATGAGTGCTCAAATCGCTGTTCAGTTATTGGGACAATGTCGGGGGTGAAACACTCGACGCGGCGCTGGCGGCTGCAGCGCAGTACGCCCGTTTCATCGTGAGTCTGTCAAACCCTCTGATGCAGCTCTCCGTTCATATTTTCCAGGAATGCGGCATGATTTCGGGTTACAACCAAGCGCCTTATCCAATCCTGGTAAGGGCATTCGTATGCTTGTTCAGCTTTGGAGTCCTTGACGGTACTTCACAACAGAACTTGATGAACGTCATGACAAAGGAAATTAAGATGTATGGATTCGTCGTGAGGTCCATTCTCCCCAAGCACAGAAACGCATTCTATACGGAAATTCCTGCCCTTGTCGCGTCGAACGAGCTCGTATTCAAGGAGGAACTCACGAGGGGTCTCGAAGGTGCAGGTGAGGCGATCTTGGCGGTGCAAAAGGGCACGGTGAGCGGCAAGAGTGTGGTCGTGGTCGCAGAACAATAGCTGCGTTCTTTTGCATGAAATTGCAGTTTGTGTTTGTATTTTTTTTTGGTGTAAGAACAGAGAATTCGTCGACATCTTAGATTGATTGATATATTATAAGTGGAGTCTTGTACCACCGAGAATAGCTGTAAGTAAGATAATCGTGCAGGTAGATGCGTGTACTTGATGATGACGGTAGTGTATCGTGAGATGCGTATCGGCGTGGAAGTCGTACAAACGATGCATGGCATGTGATGAACTCGGTGTGATTGCCCTCGGGTTATCCAAGAATACAGGTTTGCACCAAGTAGGAGGGCACGGGCACCACCGACCAGTGCAAGAGGTATGATAGGTGGGGTGTCAATGAGATGCGGATGCGATATTATGTTATGTTGCGATCAGAAGGAAATTCCTAACTTGGGCGATAAGGGAAAAAAAAAAACGGCGCAAAGCTGCGGAGAGTAGCTGAACGCAAACGATGCTGGAGAAGAGTCAGCACACATCGACTTCAATATCTTCGTCAACGTCTCGGGAAGTATGTGCTGCACTTCCTTCATGCTTCAAAAGTGTCTCTACCTCAACTTCGTTCCCAAGCTTTCTTCTCTTTGCGATTCGTCCCTCTTCCTCGTCCTCGTCAACAACGACAATGGTCGAAGATTGCGATTTGCGATCGTCCGAAGTTGGCAAAAGGATAGGAGGATGGTTGTCCACGGAGAGTGTGGGACCGGAATCGATCGTTGATGTACAAATATCCGAGAAAGTCGTCTCGATGTTCGGTATCTCAGTAGGTGGACACGAAGTCGTTGACCCTTGAGAGGTTGGCGTAGGAAGCTGAGAAGTGGGGGTGCACTGTGAGGTTCTCGAAGGTAATGGAGTGGTGAATGGACTGGACAGCTCCGGCGTGTGGCCAGATTTCGTCCCTCCTTTCTCCGATATACCATTGGCAATGCCCTTCTTCCTCTTCTTCTTACCCATTCGCTCCTTTAAGTACCGTACGATGTGACCTTGTAACACTTCCAATGCTTTTTGTGCTCCCATTTCCTCGAGCGCTTTGAGTTGCTCCGGCGCGAGAGATGAAAAGATTACTGGAGAAAGAACGAGAGTGTTGTTATGCAATATGATAGGCGGCGGGTCTGGGGTACTACTGGAAGGATGTGACGATGGGACAGGGCCAATAACGATTGGCAAGCAAACAGAAGATGGAAGAGCAGTAAATGGAGAGGTTGAGACCGAAGACGACGGGGTCACGGAGGCAAGGTCGCTCGACGATGAGGGACCACAACTAGAGGCCAACCCTGGTGTTGGGGTAGTCGACGAAATCAGTCCGGAGCAAGAGGCAGATGATGCGACAGAACTGAGCATGGTAAGCGATCCTCCATTTACTATGGCTGAACTCATCAGAGATGGATCAGTCGGTTCGAATTTGGTCTCTTGAAGGACAGTCCCCGAATTTGCGGTCGTCGCGACTCTTGGCACTGTCGTGAAAAGTTGTTTCAGCGACACTGCATGCGCAGATGACGACTTAAGAGGAAAAGCCAGTGGAGTAGACGTGAGAGGCGGTGGCAGCGGCCCTACGCCACTCTTCACACTTCGTTTGAGTGGCGGGTCCAGTGCCTTGTCTTTCTTCTTGGCGTTTTTGCCATTAGAGAAAGCCTCGGACGACCCGGACTGAGCCTGAGCCTGCGCACGGGCTTCTTGCTCTTTGAACGTATGCTCATACTGTGGGTCCACAGACCAGAAAAATCCTTTGCCATGTTCTCCAGTACTGCGTTCCATTTTCTTGAACGCGCGACCCGAGGACAAGTTGTGGCGAACGGAGTTCTGAGTGAATGTGTCAGTTCATCGAACAAAACCCAGGGCAGAGATGCAAGAGAAAGGGACGCGGAGGTTGTGTCACATGGAGAAAAGTATTACGCACCTCCCAGCCAGCGCCTTCGTTGTAACGATACCAGTCGTAGTTATCCACCATCCACCCACAAATATCCTGCAGCGTTGCTTTCCCTCCCATAGCCTTGATAGCCCGATAGCAGAGTTGTGCGTATGTGAACGAGGGTTTTGGTGGCATCACATCAGGCTTTATTGGCGGATTTGCAGCTTTCTTACGTTTCTTGGATGTCGGTGCGGCGGAGGTGGACGTAGAAGCGAGCGCCTTTGCGCGGGAAATAACATTGGAGTTTGGAAGTTGAGGGTCAGGTAAACATGGCTGTTTCACTGGCGGAAGCGAGGGGGCCGTACGTGGAGAAGGGGAGTGAGATGGCAAGGACGATGGAGGTGATATGGAGGTAATGTCAACGGAAGGGGAGCGGGCGCGCTGGACGGAAGATACTGAAGATGGTGAAGGGGAGTCTTCGACAGCCGCTGGGGGAGGAAGCACGAAGTGGAAAGTTCGCGAGGCTATCTGAATCTGAGACCTACGACAATGTGAGGGGCTCAAAAGGAGGAGAATGGGAAAGTACGCACCTCTCGCCCAGCGGCACCCGACTTCCGGCACCGGACCAAACACCGTCTACCCAGGCGCCGTTGCGTCCGATGACTACGAGGACAAAGCGCGCCTCCTCCTCTTCGTACTCTATCCTGGCGTGCAGACGCGACACGCTCTTGAGCGGACCAAGGTCGACGTCGACGGGACTTTGGGTGGCAGAAGTACCGTCTGTGCCGTTGAGGGAGGCAGACGTAGGGGGTAAACACCTCCTGCCGATGGTGACGGTGAGGGTCTGAAGAAAGAAGGTGATGTTGGGGAAGACGAGGGAGTAGTAAGCGCTGATCTTGGCGGGGACGTCGGGGGGAGCATTGTCGGTGGGGTTGGCGGAGAGGGGGACGGGAATGGCGGGGAACGGGGAGGATACAGCGGCGGGGGACATCGGGAAACAAGGTCAACAAGAACGTGGCAGCGGCAACAAGGACGAGTCCGACTTGTGTATGTAGTACTCAGAGGGGGGCAACGGCGGAAGAGCGACCCACAATCGAGGGGTCACAATTCACACGAACTCACGTGACAAACAAACGTGCGTGACTTCTAATGCATGTGTGAAATACTACTCCAAGTCTGATTCTACAGGTCTGTCAAGCCCCAATCGTTGCTCTGCCGAGAGCACCAGGAATCGACGATATCGAGCTCGGCGGTATTATGCCCACCTCGGTCACTACAGCCGTGATACATGACGGCGGCGTCAAGTCGTACAACGGGCTCAAAATTGAGAGATTCGATCGTGGTTTCAAGCTATGTGGGTCATTGTCCGATGTCGACGACGGTGGGAATGGGGTCGGCGCTGTGCTTCTATTAGCAAACATCGAAGCAGTGTTTTTGACAAAGATTCACCCAGCTCATTCTTGCTTACCCCATCCCAACGTATACCCTCCGCAAACTTGTATGTCTCACAGCACACAACAACAGGTATATTCCTTGACTTGGCCATCATAGCGACCATCGCCGTCCCAGCACGCGAAAAAACGGCCCCGTTGGCATGTAGGGAATGCGCACCAACAAACAGCGTCGTCGTGTGCGGCAAGACCGATGGGAGAGATGGTAAGAGAAGATAAGTACACGGAATCGATGCGGTTGTTAGAGATCGCAGTAACGCTTTGCCTAGAGTAAGCCACGCGTGAATGGATACCCCAAGCAACAAATCAAGAGAGGGTCTACCTTCCAGCATCGGTCGCGAATCCACGACGATGACAGAAAATCGTTTACCGGAAGACCAAGCATGCAGTAATGATTTTTCGACCACCGATGATCTGCAAAAACTGGTCAACACGTACACTGTACCTGGCTCGCTGAGATAGCCAACCTTGCATATGTGAGGACGACATCGCCGTTGTTGATCTTTTTCTCGGCTGTTTCTTGTATAACTTGATCGGCGAGAAGGATTCGATCGCGGATGTAGGTGTTGATCGTGTCGCACAACGCATCTTTGGCCTACAAACCATCAAGACAACTCGGGATTAAGAGACGAATGCGGACGAACGTCCTGTTCTGGCAAGTCAATATCTGAACCACTGATTTCCAGCTTGAGTTGTCTGATTGCGTTGCCCATAGAAATTGACATTGGTCTTGCTGACACAAGATATGTTATCTGAGGCGAGAGGTGAGTCATGAGATGCCGAGAGAGCGTGTTATTGCGAGGCGTCACGTAGTCTTGGATGACCTGAGACTGTAATTAGCGACATATCCACAAGGCACGCCATCAACCAGCCACGACGTACCGTCTTGAAAGCGGTCAGCATGGCGATACACCTAGCATTCGCGCCAGTGATTTTGAACTCTGAAAATTGCAAACCAAGTCTTATGACCATAGGGTGGATGTCGCCTTTGGTGATGGTTGGTGGTTTTGGGGCACCAAAGTGGGAAAAGATGCGTAATCCACGAGGGGTCTCGTCAATCTGGGCACTGGGATGTGGAGCTTCCTTGGGCTCGTTCTTTCCAGGCTTCTTGGGCGTTCCGGCAGTGGGAGGGCCACCTTTGCCACTGATGCTGAGATTCTGTTTGTGGGAAGGACCGGGCTTGGAAGAAGCGGGTTGAGGTCCGGTGGCCTTTGCTGCGGCCTTTGCGGCTCGTTGTGCCTCTTGCTGTTCGCGACGCTCTGCCTTAGTCATTTGTTTCTGAGACTTTGGAAGAAGGGGGTTGGGGGAAGATGGGGCAGACATTTCTTGTTGGGCTGATGTGAGCTTTATGGATGCGGTGAGAGGAACTGTGATCGTCTCTGTAGTGGTCGACATTGGTGAGGGATCTCGAGCCTCCTCTTGTTATTTGTTACTCGGATGATCATCGAATGAGTCATCTACACCACCAAAAGATCCGTGGGAATAGATGAAGTAATACACTCCTTTTTTGGTAACGCGGCGAACAGCATGCTCTCTCCGGCTTTGTCGACTGTGTCGACGACGACGACGACGACACCCGTTTCTCTGTTACTGCCATCATCCAGCTCGCCAAGTCATGGTTCGTCTTATCCTCACCTGCGTCACCATTTATTATTCACCTGTTTTACAGGGTGTCCCTGCGCTCTTCCGCTGGCTCAGCAAAAAGTACCCAAAGATCGGTCTGTCCTTGCAGTTCCTTTACGTAGACCTTCACAACCAACTCATATGTTCACAGTGACCTCTGTCCGCGAGGACGACGAAGTCGAGGTCCTGAATGAACTTGGCGAAGCCATCAAGCTACCACTCGACATTACCGCTCCAAATCCGA
>JBBPJL010000341.1:0-19799 GCA_038088675.1 Xanthoconium separans | reverse complement strand
GATACCTGCCTGTATCTCTACTGCACTTCGGTGCTCCTTTACTCGCAATCCTATCCTTGTCTACTGGTGTACTGGTAGAGGGAACCCTCTAGAGTCTCGTCCACTCTACGACTTCGCCTCTATTTCACGACCTTCGTCTTCCGGCTCTTCTAGGCATTAGTTTGCGCTAGTACCCTCAAGACTTCGCTTCGGTCTCGCATATCCAAGCTCGACCTCCAAGTACACAAAGGACGGTACTACGCAGGGCCGGTTGGCTCGCAGTACACAAGGTTGTATTACTGCTCACTTCGCCTCTCTCATACTCGTACGGTTGCGACTAACTTCGCTAGGGCATCGGCTCGCAGTAAGCGTAACACGGTGGTACTGCCAGTGAACTGTGGTTTCCACAACACATTTGACAGACAGCACAAATCTTGCAAGTGTGAAACATTGATGAAGATTTCTTATATCCAATAATGTTACGCTTACCATGACAACTGGAGTAAACACAGTTGTAGAGGGCGAAACAAAGAATGAGCAATGTTCTATTTGATAGTCGACGACTTAAGCTGAGCGAAGTTGTCGATGTCATACTCAACCCTTAGTGAAGGGTCCTCTTGTAACGACGCGAAGTCCTAGTTGTTCGCAAGGGAAAGAAGGGAAGACACGAGCGAGAAGTAGGTGACTTCGAGCAAGTGGAACTCCAGTAAACGCAGTATGAATTGCGTAGAACTAGATTAAGTTTTACAAGTACAAGACTCGAACATTTATACCATGCAAGAATTGGCATGGACCATCGGGCTCCATAGGAAAGGTAAGTGTTACGTTAATCGGAACAAAGTGGAAGAAAAGGAATCGGAAAGAAAACGGAACCCCGCTGTCCAGAAGAGCAGAATAGTGGCGAGCGGGAAGAAACGGGTGTCATACTTCGGGAAGAGTCGCCGAGTGACAATACAGCATCGTATGGGAAGGATCGGAAAACATTGGATAGGGATGGTCCCGTCCCTATCATGAGGAGTGAAAGAGTTCAAGAGTAAAGAAGAAAAATAAAACGTGCCGGTCACAAAATCATAACAAATAAGGCTTGATCTTCTCAGTTGAGGGCTGCTGTCATTGCATGTTTGTTGTTGAGCTTGATGTGATGCATTGCCTGACATGGTCTTCCATGTAGTTCTTATCTGTCACTTTGCAGACCAATGTCCTGTATGTTTGTGCAGGTTTAATAAGCCATGTGATCTTCAGTATTTGCACATGAGAGTCTTCAGGGCACTGATGGAAGACCCAGGCAATGGAAGTGAGCAGACAGGCTAAAGAGAATGACACAGGCTAAAGAGAATGACAAAGAAGGCTAGTGTGTGTTAGACTTACTGCAAGCTCATGCCCTAGCGAAGTTAGTTGCAACTGTTTGATGGTGGAAAGAGACAAAGTAGTCTTATACAACCTAGTGTACTGCAAGCCAATCAGCCCTGAGTAGTACTGTCCTGTCCTTGAGAGGAGACCTTGGAGTCTTGAGGGTACAAACACAAGCTAATGCCTTGAAAAGCCAAAAGACAAAGTGTGTGAAATGGCAAAGATATCAGGAGTGAACAAGGCTCAAGAGGGATCTTGCCACCAGTACACCAGTGAACGAGAATAGGATTGCAAGTAAGGGGCAACAAGGAGTTGCAGTAGGAATACAGGCAAGTATTCTGGCATAGAACTAGCTTAGGGATATAATGGTACAAGTATAGCCTGAGGGTGCACAGACAGCAGGGCAAAGGGTGATCCTAGAAGGATCAAATAGGCTTCCTACAATGGGAAGGAACAATGGGATCAAAGAGGAGTCCTGCTGTCATGAAGATTGGAAGAGGATCAATAGGATTGAAGGATCAAAAGATGAAACATGCCCTATATGGCTATAGAGTCCATCGGGTGTACAAGTGATGGGAGATCAAGAACTGGATCCCATCATGAACTAAAGGAAGGATCAAATAAGGATCTGCTGTCTTGAGACAATGAGGATCAGCGATGGGATCAATAGATGATTGGAAACACATCTAGGCCATAAGTGGAAGAGGTGTCCCATGTGGCTGTACAGTGGCTGTAGGAATAGCCTAGGTCATGATGAGTCATACTCCTATGCTCAGCTAGGAGTGTGATAACAAGGGGAAGATGGATGTGCTCCATGGTTGAGTAAGAGAGAGTGTGTCTGTCTTCAAGGAGAGTCATGCTAGGCCATTGATCAAGATGTCTAGGAAGAACAATGATTTAGCCATAAGCAAGAGTATGGCCACTCCTGGTGGTGTCCATAGACGTGGACAATGACACTGGTAGTACTCCCCAAGTACTGATATGAGGGGTAAGGCTTCTGTCAGAGCCTTGAGGTAGCAGTGTCCCTGTCCACCAAGGAAAGGTTGAAGAAAATAAAGTGGTCTGGTCTGGTGGTGAACCATAAATCCATAACATTAGCTCCCTTTCAAGATTTAAGCTCCTGATTTAATCCATCCTTTAGCTTCACTAGCTTGCTAGTTTAGTGGGTTGATCTCTGGAGGGGAGAAGGGTGAAGTGGATGATGATGATTGGAGCGGGAGGGTCTGGGAACTATCTGTGTAGCACCTTCATGAGCAGGAGGTGTGAAGTGGCTGGATACAGGGGATGAAAGGGAAATAGGCTAGACAACCAGTGGTGAGATAAGGCAGACAAGGAGAGGTATGATCCCATCTCTCCTAATATGTTGCAAAAGGTCCGATTTATACTCCTGAAGGGTGGAGTTGGAGATTGTGAACTCTGGTCCTCTGTTCTGTTGAAGGGACTGTTGGTAGAATGTGACTGATGCTCCCAGCAGGCATAGGGTGGTGTACATGGGGAAGGGTATGCTTCCTTCCCATCAGGACCTGCGATGTCCTTAAAAGCACCACAGTAATATTTAAGCCTAGGCTTGCCCAGGGTGGTATATTTCCTGTCCGTCGAGGAAAGGGGAAGAAAAAGAATAAAGTGGTCTGGTCTGGTGGTACTGCCAGTGAACCAAGGATTTCCATAACAATTTGTCTAAATATGCTGAAGGTAAAGCTTTGAAGCAGAACTCAGCCAAAGCTGTGGCTAAGTTCATGCTAGAAGACTTGATCTTTAGATATGAATATATCTCTCACATAGTTATAGACAATGGCCCTGAATTCAATGGTGAACTCTCATTGCTTTTGCAAAAGTATGATTTCTCCCACATTCCAATTTCCCCTTACAATTCCCAGGCAAATGGAGTTGTAGAACAAGGAAATTTCGCTATTAGAGAAGCACTTGTTAAGTCCTGTCAAGGAAGAATTCAAGATTGGCCTGGCAAGCTGAAAGCAGCCTTGTTTACTGACAATGTCACAGTGCAAAGATCCACTGGCCATTCACCATACTACCTTGTTCATGGCATAGAACCACTCCTACCCTTTGTTATGGAATCCACAGTTCACTGGCAGTACCACCAGACCAGACCACTTCATTCTTTCCTTCACCTCTCCAGGGTCCTGCTGTCATGAAGATCAGAAGAGGATCAACAAGATCAAAAGGATCAAAGTATGAAACATGCCCTAAATGGCTATAGAATCCACTAGGCTTACAAGTGATGAGAGATCAAGAACAGGATCTCATCAGGAATAAGGAAAAGGATCAAACAGAGATCTGCTATCTCAGGACAATGAGGATCAGCAATAGGATCAATAAGTGATTGGAAATGCATCTAGGCCATAAGCAAACAAGAAGTTCCATGTGGCTATACAGTGGCTGTAGGGACAGCCTGGGTCATGATAAGTTGTACTCCTGTGCTCAGCAAGGAGTGTGATAATAAGGGGAAGAGGACATGTGCTGTAGTTGACTAGGAGGGCTGCTGTCCATCTTCAGAGAGAGTCTTGCTAGACTATCTATGACCAAGATGTCTAGGGAGAACAATGGTTGGCCATGAGCAAGAGCATGGCAACTCCTGATGGTGTCCATAGGCATGGACTGTGATGTTACAAGTACTTTCGGAGTACTGTACAAGGGGTAAAGGCTTCTACCAAAGCCTTGGGGTAATAGTGTCCCTGTCCATCAAGGAAAGGTTGAAGAAAATTCAGTGGTCTGGTTCAGTAGTGGTCCCAATAACCCAGATATCCATAACACTCTTGACATCACTGTCATTTCATGCTCATCATCTTTTGGCTCTTCAAGGCATTAGCTTGTGCTTGTACCCTCAAGACTCCAAGGTCTTCTCTCACAAAAATAGGACAGTACTATGCAGGGCTGGTTGGCTCATAGTACACTAGGTTGTATAAGACTACTTTGTCTCTTGCCACACTTGAACAGTCATGACTAACTTCACCAGGGCACAAGCTTGCAGTAAGCATACAGTAACAGTGATTTGTTGATCCTGGCCCAGGTTCTCATGTGTGGGAGGTTTTTAAATCAGACATAGAACCACTTGTTCTGGACAAGTTCATTGAGATGGCTAACCCACAGCCTGAACCACTGGCCAGCACAGAATCCTTCACAACCCCACTTGTCATTGCTGGGCACACATGGTGTTCCATCAAGGACATCAGCTACTATGTCTGGTTGAAGTGTTCAATTGATGACACTGACAAGATTGTGATCAATCTGAAGTACATTAAGCAAACAGATTGGATGCTTATGGTGTAAGTTTATTTATGTAGTTCTGTCACCCTCATTTGTTAATAAAAAATATTCAGGTCCTCCCAGGCAATGCAAATGATATGGATCCATGATGTCAAAATGATCATGAATAAAGGGCTTGACTCGATCAGAGAATATTTGATTCACTCCCATGAGGAAGCTGTTACGCTTACTGCGAGCCAATGCCCTAGCGAAGTTAGTCACAACCGTTCGTGTGAGAAGAGATGAAGTGAGCAGTAATACAACCTAGGGTACTGTGAGCCAACTGGCCCAGCCAAGTACCGTCCTATACGTTGAGGAGGTCAAGCGCAGATATCCGAGACCGACAAGGGGTCTTGAGGGTACAAGCACAAGCTAATGCCTTGAAGAGCCGGAAGACGAGGGTTGTGAAATAGAGGCGATGTCAAGGGTGGACAAGACTCTAGAGGGATCCCTCTACCAGTGCACCCGTAGAGAAGAATACAATTGTGAGTAAGAGGGCACTGAAGTGCAGTAGTGATACAGGCAGGTATCCAGGTGTAGAACTACAGTAGCTTAGAGATACCAGGGAACAGAGGTACCTCTATATATACTGTAGTCTGATGGTGCACGGACCATCAGGGTCAAGGGTGATCCTAGAAGGATCAAGTAGGCTTCCCACATCAGGAAGGAATGGAAAGGATCAAAAGGAATCCCATTGTGGTGAAGAGTGGAAGGGGATCAACAGGATCAATAGGATCAAAGGATGAAACATGCCCTATATGGCTATAGAGTCCATTTGGGCAGTACATGTGATGGGAGATCAAGAATGGGATTCCATCAGGAACTATGAATAGGATCAAAAGGGAATCCACTGTCTCGGGGTGATGAGGATCAGTGCAAGAATCCACAGATGATCGGAGACACATCTAGTGCCATATGTGGATGGAGTTCCACATGGCTGTACAGAGGCTGAGGATCAGCCCAGGTCGTGACAAGTTGTGCTCCTGCAACCGGTGAGGAGTGGAATAATGAGGGAAAGGCAGAGGGTTCCGGGATTGGCTAGGAATGGGTGTCCGCCTTCAGGGTAAGTCTTGCTAGACCATCTATGACCGAGACGTCTAGGGATGACAAAGGTTGGCCATAAGCGAGAGTATGGCAACTTCTGGGGTGTCCTATGGCGGGGACGATGATGGTAGTACTCCCTAAGTACACATGTGAATGGTAAGGCTTCTGCCAGAGCCTTGAGGTGATGTGGTCCCTGTCTGTCGAGGAATGCAAAGAAAAAGAATGAATTGGTCTGGTCCGGTGGTACTGCCGGTGAACCGTGGATTTCCATAACAGAAGCTACTTCCCATAGCAACAAAGTGTCAGATATCACAAGTCTCAGCTTGCTAATTATTATTCCCACCTCATAGAATCATTTTTCCACCATGATTTTCAATTCCAGGGCTGTAACTGCTCACAATTGGTACATACAGTAGTTTTGTAGAACCTTAAACATGTTGAGCATTGTGGTACTTGGAATGGATATGGATTTAGTTGTGATCAAGATACCCAGCATCTCTACTAACAGACCTACATGATATGACATAACAGACATATTGAAACAGTGAGTTCAGAAAATATGATGCATGGTGGAGACTCAGATCCAGAGTCTGGGAAACAACAGAAAACCAGCTACCCAAATGTAATCTACCTTTGTAGATGATCAATGATGTAATATATGTGATGAGAAAACAGGTCACCTCATTGGAGAATGTGAGGACTGTCATTTTGAGGTTCCATTGGTGAGCAAGGCTGCCCTCAAGCTCTGCACTTACTACTGTGGGCATAAGACATCAGCATCTGAACAAGCACATGCACCAAGACCCTGCTGATGAGATCACAAACAGAAAAGATGACAAAATGCACCTGACTTGTCCCCCAACCCACTCCACCCATCTCTCTCCCTTATCCATTTGCTGCATCCATGTACCATGTCACCATCACTGTCATTGCAGTCCTGCTCAACATTGTGGATTGTCCCACTTTGTCGGATGTGTTTTGCACCCATCATTCATGCTGCCGAAGTATGGCCTGGGACAGTAGGATGTTCCACACAATGTTGTCCAGTCTATCATTGTCAATGAACTGGGGTAGTACATCATGAGGGGTGAGGGTAAGGGTCACTGTGAGGGTGCATGTGGGGCATGGCAGGTGACAGAGGTGATGGGACCTAGCAGAGAGATGAGAGCATATATACATCATAAAAAGAAAGGGATGCATGTCAAGTATTGCTAGTGGGATTGCCACAGGTGTGGAATCCATGCGAAACCTTGCTGGAAATCCAAAAGTAATAGTGACCCTTGTTCTTGACAGAGATATCCTTGGCTTGGCAAATTGCCATGGTGGGGAAGGCATCATCAACTTCTGTTACATTTTATTTTCCTGGTTTGATGACCAATATATGTGAGTATTGCTCAGCTGCACAGCCAAAGGTGATAGGAGCTGAGAATATTATTGTCAGGAGGCATCTTTTTTGATGAAGGACATGTTTACTGACCAACACCATTCTCAATCACATTGTTTAATTGTACTATGGTAGATCCTCAAAGGATGAGCAACAGCACCTGAAGATCAGGTCAACATGGAGTTTGATAGGAGAAATATCACAGAGGTAAAAGCCCAGCCAATGCCAGGTGGAGTGTTGGATTGTTTGTGAAGGCAAAGACATATGGCACACAGAACAGCATCCTGTACAACATGAAGCAGAACAGCCAGAGAGCAGGACAGATGGGATTGACTACAGTATTTGATGTCAGTTGTCCCTGGTGCACTGTTAATGCATATGGCATACTGGGAGATGACTGTAACATTGTCTGGCCACCTCAACCCACCCTGGGGTGCACTCATGAGCATACACAACAACTTGTTGTGCCAGTTTTCACAGATGAAATTAGGCAATCACTGTAGAAGTAGAGGTCAAGAATGCTGTTGACCACATGCAAAGAGGTGAGAATGCAACTGGACACAAACCAGTCTGGGTGACTTGGTTGTTGATGAAGAACAGGCAGAATATGTCAGAAAAGGAAAGCAAGATCTCATTTTGGCCTGTAGCTACTGGCCAGTGGGTTCAGAGATGTATGTCTCAATGCTGGTGATGCTTTCTGAGCATCCAACAGCCATTCCAGTGTGGGAACAATCCTGAAACATTAGTCACACAATACTGATCATAGGAGCTTAGTGTTACGCTTACCGTGACAACTGGAGTGAACACAGTTGTGGAGGACAAAACAAAAAGTAAGCAGTGTTCTGTTTGATAGTCAACAACTTAAGCTGAGCAAAGTTGTTGATGTCATACTCAACCCTTTTGTTAAGGGTCCTCTTGTAACGATGCGAAGTCCTAGTTCTTTGCAGGTAAAAGGGAAGGGACACGAGTGAGAAGTAGAGGACTTCGAGCAAGTGGAACTCCAGTAATCGCAGTATGAATTGCGTAGAACTAGATTGGGTTTTACAAGTACAAGACTCGAGTATTTATACGATGTGAAAACTAGCATGGATCATTGGGTCCCATAGGAAAGGTAAACAGTCCGCTAGTTGGAACAATGCGGAAGCAAAGGAATCAGAAGGAAAAACGGAGCCCCGCTGTCGGGAAGAGCAGAATGTCAGTGAGCAGGGAAAAATGGGTGTCATACTTGGGAAGAGTCGCCGAGTGATAGTACAGCATCGTATGGGATGAATTGGAAGACATCAGATAAGGACGGTCCCTATCATGAGGAGTGAAAGAGTTCAAGAGTTTAAGAAAGAAAAATAAGTGTGCCGATCACAAAACCATAACATTAGCCCCTCTCTATGACTCAAAGTCCCATCTTTGAGACTTATCCTTCAGCAACTTCCTTAATCGTCTCCACAGTTGACCTCATAGTCAGTGAGATCATACGAATCCTCGATCAATGGCTTCTCCCAACAGAACTCCGGTGTGTGTCCTTGATGGCCGCAGCGTAGGCAATTATAGAAGGGGCAGTCTTTTTGCACATGGCCTGGCGCTGTTTTGCAACAGATGGGGCAAGTGTATTTGGGACAGTCAGGTCGTATATGGTCCGTGCCCCTACAAACAAAGCATCTGGTGTGATGGATGTAGGGAGATGTGGAGGGACGGGGGGTAGGAGTGCGGTCAACGTCGATGAGATTGGTCGAGGACCTGGCAGGTGAGGGTGGTACCGAAGCCACCTTTTTACCTTTGTCTCCTCGTTGGCCCTTGACATCTGACGAATGGAGTCCTTCAATAATGATGTACTCCCTTGTGCTGGTTTTGAGGGATTGAGCGGGAGCAGGAGAGGGACGGTGGGCAAGGGGGAGAGTGGCCAGGATTCTATCCACAAGTCCCCCATCAACAAAGAGGTTCTCTCCATTAGTTCCGGGGTGAATTCTTGAATGAGATCCCCCAGGGTTGACACTTCTTTCGTCGGACTTACTAGGGGCTGGCACAGGAATGGGGGTAACGTTTTCTTTATCAGACGAGGATAGAGGAGGGGAATCTCCAGAGGTGGTGGTGGGGGAGGTTGTGACAAGGTCTTCCCTAACTGTGGTGTTGTCGTCCCAGGTACAGAGGGGATTGTCCCAGGGAGTGATTGACTGGTCGAGGTAGAACTGTTGATATTGATGGGGGAGAGACCTAAAGATGGTTCGGATAATGGGGGCAACGACGACGAAAGGGAGTTTGTTGAGGGCTGTAACAACTCCAAAGCGTTGGAGAGTGTTGTAGACGAAAGTTTGGGCCTCAGAGATGGTGGTGTCCATAAGGACGTGTCTGGGGTTGGGCTCGAGTACATCTCCCATAGCGATCTCATGGACTCGTTTGACAGTATGGAGAGACTGGGAGACAGCGATGAGGGTATCAAGGGCTCCACCATGCACAGAGGCGTTGTCATGTCTAAGATATCTGTGAACGATGGGGTTGGAGAGAAGGGCGCTAAGGGCCATTCAGTGGTGCTCGGGAGGGAAGCGGTGGAGACGAAGGGGGATGTCGATGGGGAGGTCATTGACGGTAGCATACATGTTTTTCTGAGTATAAGAGATGGGGGTGAGGGAAAGCCTGCCACCAGACAGTGTGCCTTATAGCTATTCCCAGTATTAATCCCAATTGGCTACCTCTTATCTACCAGTCGGTCCCAGTATTCCTGAATTAGTTCTGCGGAGTGCTGCAGATTCCTTGTTGATTCCCAGGTGTTCTCCGCCGCTGAATAGCCTTTCCATTTGGCCAGATACGATCGTTGGGCAGGCGACCCTCGGTGTGCCAAGATGTTTTCGACTTCCCATTCTTCTTCTCCTTCTATTATATCCGGTGGTTCTGGGAAGAAGTTCTCTCTGTGTTCCTCCATTTCTTTGTATGGGGATAGGAGGGAAGCGTGGAATACGTTGTGGATTTTCCACGTAGGAGGAAGCTTGAGATGATAGGCAATTGGGGAGAGTACTTGGGTGATTTCGAAGGGTCCTTCCCTTCAAGGGGCAAGTTTTCTGGTGGGGTATCTTAGTTTTAGGTTTCAGGAATCTAGCCATACTTTCTGTCCGGTTTTCCAAGGAATGAATTTGGATGTGATTTGTTCAGCCATGTATTGCCTAGCTTTGTCATGAGCAGCAATGGCTTCTTCTCGGACTTTTTCCAACGAGTTCATCCGTTGTTCTAGAGCAGGTAGGAAGGTCTTTCCTAGAGGGGGGTAAGAGCGGGGTTCATATCCCATCATTAGGAAGAACGGAGTTTGTTTGGTGACAGAGTGGCGTGCAGAGTTGTGATGAAATTTGGCTGAAGTAAGAAGATTTGCTGAGACTCCGTTACCAAAGATCAGCAGATACGTTTCCAGTTCCTGGTTTACTCGTTCCGTTTCCCCATCAGTCTGAGGATGATATGCAGTGGAGAGGGCTACGTCATATTGGAGGAGTCTGGCGAGTTCAATGGCGAAGGCAGACGCGAATTGAGGACCTCGATCTGAGATTACTTTGTCATGTAGTCCAAAGCGTTTGAAGACGGAGGAGAAAAAGAGTTTTGCCACCCCAGTGGCATCAATGTTTTTGGTGCAAGGTTCGAAAATCACCCCCTTACTAAGCCCATGGTCTACCACGACCATGACAGAATTGAAACCATTGCCAGTTGGAAGTCCAGTGATGAGATCAATGGACACTTGTTGGAACGGTCGGGTGGCAGTGGAGGTAATAGGAGAAAGGGCGGGAACAGTAGGGTGGGTTTGAACCTTGTTTGCTTCGCAGGTGGCACAGCCAGAGATATATTTTCGGACGAATGTTGTCATTCCGGGCCACCAATAGTCTTTTTCAAGGGATGCATTGGTGCGGAAATAACCGTTGTGTCCACTGAATGGGGAGGAATGGCATTCCTCCACTAGTTGACAGCGAAAGATGATATCCGGTATGTAGGCACGTCCTTTGTAATAAAGGATGCTGTCGGTGTAAGCCCAGTCCATAGGGTTATTGAACTGTGTAGGCAGGACCTTATCGTGGTCGTGCTGAGAAGTTTTAACCGTTCAAGGACCAGGGGGTCAGATGGGGTGGATGCGAGGAGTTTTGATCGTAGCTCGGCATCGATAGTCCGGATAAATAGTTGTTCCGGAAGAAGCACTTTTTCATTGTTATCTGACTCCGTAATAACCCCTTCGGGTCAGGATAAAGCATTGACTGGGCCCATCTGGGATCCTGGACAATGTTGAAAGGCCAGGTTGCACCGGATGGCAACGAGACAAATTCTGTGGTTGCTGAAAGTAGGTGAGGTTTTTGTGGTCTGTTAGGACGGTGACCACATGTTCGGTGCCAGTGAGGTAGTGTCTCCATTCCTCTAAAGCATGGATAACAGCTAGAAGTTCCCTATCATAGATATCGTAATTCCTCTCTGCTTCGGAGAGGGTCTTGGATAGATAGGAGCATGGGTGAAGATCCCTGTTGTCATCCTTCTGCATCAAGACGGCTCCAGTAGCGACAAGGGAGGCATCGGTCATGAGGTAAATGGTTTGGCTGTATCCGGCATAGTGAGGATGGGACGACGTAGGAAGGTGTCTCGTAGTTGTTCGAAGGCTTTATGATGAATGGTGGTCCACTCCCATTTTGTGGTTTTTCGGGTGAGATCATTGAGTGGGTGGGAAATGTCGGAAAATCCAGGAATGAATTTTCAGTAGAAGTTGCAGAATCCAAGAAAGGATCGGACTGCTGTTATGGACTGCAGGGGTTTCCAGTCCCAGATAGCATCTACCTTGGTCTTGTCCATTGGACTTTTCCGTTTCCTACTACCATGCCAAGATATTCAACTTCTTTTGCAGCGAAAGTGCACTTCTCCAATTTGAGGAAGAGTTTCTGTTCTTCCATTTGAGCTAGTACCCTCCTCGTCCATTCCTCATGTAGCTTTGGATCATTCTTGGAGTGAATGAGGAGGTCGTCCATGTAGAGGACTAACCATCCTTCGGCAATCATGTCAGCAAAGGTGTCGTTCATGTAGGCTTGGAAGGTGGCCAGAGAGTTGCACATTCCAAAGAACATTACAGTTGGTTGGTAGAGGCCATATGGGGTTATGAACGCGGCCTTCCATTTGTCCGCTGGGTTGATCCGAATGTTGTTATACCCCCATCGTACGTCCATTTTAGTGAATAGCTCGGACTCATTTAGTTTATAGATAAGATCTCCTATTAGGGGTAATGGATAGGCATTTTCACAGTTTGGGAGTTGAGGTATCAGTAATCTTGGCAAGGGCGGAGTTTTCCGTCCTTCTTTTGAATGAAAAAGAATATCTTTCCTGAGGCAAGGTGTTCCTCGATAAACTTTTTACAAGCCTCTTGTTCGGCTGGGTTTAGCTGATAAGCTTTTCCCCTTTTTGGTACGAAATCCTTTGTGAGTTCAATTTTGTGGTCAAAGGCTCGTTTAGGGGGTAGTTCATTAGAAGGCTTCTCGAAAACCTTCTTGTATTGTTTGTATTCTTTAGGAAGTTCAGTTTTCTTGGTTCTGGCTTCCTGTGCTAGTTGGGTGGAGAGAGTGGTTTGTTGTATCCATTCTTTCTTAGGGAGGTATTCTCCTAGTCCCTTCCTTTTATAGATGTGTCGTTCGATGCGATCATCCATGTCAAGCCCCATGGCTCACAGCAGATATCTTTGATGTATTGGCTGTCATCAAGAGGGGAGATGAGGGTTTCCATCAATTTCTACGGTTCCTGAAGACCAGTCAATGAGGGGGTTAACCTCAGTGAGCTAGGTCATCCCCAAGATCATATTCTGTTTTCCACATCGGAAGATGAAGAAGTCCTGGTTTCGGGGAACTCCTTGAATGTAGATGGTGACCCGGGTGTGGAAGTGGATGGTTCCGGACCTATTAATAGTCCCGTCCGCATTGTATGCTTCTCGAGGTTCGGCTAATCGGAAGAAAGGAAATCAGTTTCGTCATGCATAGGCTTTGTCCATAAAACAGGACATTGCTCCGCAGTCGATCAAGGCAATGGTTTGTCTGACATGAACTCCCCCCATTGCAGATACTTGTAGAGGTATTAAAATCGACTTTTCTTCTACAGTGGTTACAATGGGGTTCGTTCTAGGCGTTCGAGTAGTCAGTCCTCGGTGCCTGTTTAAATGCGGTCCAGGTCTGGTTGATCCCTTCCATGGGAGTTTCCTTGGTTTGATAGGTTGGTGGGTCTTCCAGATAGATCTCCCAGAGGGATTCGGCCATCTCCTTTACTCCATGTCCTTTTGCGACCGGCTGCTCTATCATCCTGATCGCCTTGTTCTTTTCCTCTTTCTCCACGGGTTTGTCTTTGACGACCCGGTTTTGTATGGGCGGGCATGACAAAGGTTTGTCGGAGCGAGATCCAGATCTCCAGTTTCTGGATCCTTTTTGGTTATCTTTGTGGTTCCTGGTGGAACACCCCCACTTCTTACATATGAAGCATTTGCCTTCTCTCATGAGCTTGGCCCTCTCTACAGGGGAGAGTTGGATGTAGTCAATGTCCATAGCATTGGGGTCGCGAGTGTGAGTGGAGGTAGATCCATATCCTCCGAATCCAGGTCTTCTGCCTTGGATATCCCTAATGCGCTCAGTTTGGCGGGTGAATTTCCCAGCCACTTTGATCCATGCATCGACTGTGAGAGGTTCTTCGTTGGAACCTAATACCTTTTGCATAAGGTCATCGTGTACTCCTTGACTGAAGGTCTCGCAAAGAGCGGATTGATCAATGATCCCTGATTGGGCTGCCAAGAGTTTGAATTCAGAAGCGAACTTGTTAAAGGCTTCCTCAGTGTTAGGTCCTTGGTGGATGGCATAGAGTTTCCTCCTGGCTGAGGATGTCTCATCATACCCCTAAAGTCAGCCTTGAACTTTTCCCAGGTTTGGTCATCTTCAGGGATCAGCTTCTTGGCCAAGCGCTCATAATATCCTTCAGAGAAGGTCCTTCCCTTGCCCTTACTCATCCTGTTCAGGGCAGTGACGATTTTGGCTTGATCGTCGTACTTTGGATTGATGGTGAAGTACACATCCATGGCATGGAGCCACCAGTTGGCATCGATGCTGCTTCCGGAGAACTCATCAGGTAGTCTGGCCTTTAGTTCAGGCATTTCGTCTTCGGAGTCTGATTCTGGGTCAGGAGGAAGAGGGATTCATTCGGGTTGTACCGGGGAAGCAGGTGCTGACCAATCAATAGGACCAAATCTATCCTCTTCTTCGATGGGTGGTTCAGGGATAGGCTCGGTGATTGGCTCAGGGATTAATTCGGGGTGGGCAGAGGGCAGAGTAAGGCTGACTGGAATGAAGGGATGGGGTGGGAGAGTGTGTCCTGATCTTCCTTCAGCAAGATTCTGTTCCCGAACTCTTTCCTGCGCTCGTCTATAATTTCCTTTCTCCTCAAGAGAAGCAAGTCTTCTTGGGAGAGGAAGGTAATCTGGATGTCTGGTGGGTAGTTTCCAGAGATCCGGGAGCCTGTTTGATGATGAAGGGAGATCCACACTTGGTGTGGGCTTGGGGGAAGACAAAGGGGCATGAAACCATGATATGATGGGCGAGGCCTTCTGTTGGGGATCAGGGCCTGGTTAGAAATCTAGTTCTTTTGTTACGCTTACCGTGACAACTGGAGTGAACACAGTTGTGGAGGACAAAACAAAAAGTAAGCAGTGTTCTGTTTGATAGTCAACAACTTAAGCTGAGCAAAGTCGTTGATGTCATACTCAACCCTTTTGTTAAGGGTCCTCTTGTAACGATGTGAAATCCTAGTTCTTTGCAGGGAAAAGGGAAGGGACACGAGTGAGAAGTAGAGGACTTCGAGCAAGTGGAACTCCAGTAATCGCAGGATGAATTGCATAGAACTAGATTGGGTTTTACAAGTACAAGACCCGAGTATTTATATGATGTGAAAACTAGCACGGACCATCGGGTCCCATAGGAAAGGTAAATGTTCCGCTAGTTGGAACAATGCGGAAGCAAAGGAATCAGAAGGAAAAATGGAGCCCCGCTGTCCAGAAGAGCAGAATGTCAGTGAGCAGGGAAAAACGGGTGTCATACTCGGGAAGAGTCGCCAAGTGATAGTACAGCATCGTATGGGATGAATTGGAAGACATCGGATAAGGACGGTCCCTATCATGAGGAGTGAAAGAGTTCAAGAGTTTAAGAAAGAAAAATAAGTGTGCCGATCACAAAACTATAACACTTAGTGGATTATCTGTCAGCAAGAGGGATAATGTTGTGTCTACATCCCTACCATCATAAGGGTAGGGTTGACGAGCAATACATCTGGAAGTCAGTGAACCACTCCCACTTGGCCAAATGCAATAACCATCATCAAAGTTTGGCCAAGCTTGCAAAAATCATATCTTGATCAAATCAAGAAATAAACTCACCATCACTAGAGCCAAATTGATCACACCATCACAAACCACGACTTTGCTTAAGTAAGCAGGAGAAACCAACTGCAAATATAACCATTTTCATAGAATTTCACGCTTTGCTAATCAAGCCTAGTCAAACTAGTGTTTCTACTAATCCTGACGAGGATTAGATGTATCCTCAATCAATGCAAATCCAAGCCAATATTGTTATGCTTACCATGACAACTGGAGTTAACACAGTCATGGAGGAAGAGTTAGGAACAATAGTTTATTTGTCTGTTTGATAGCCAAAGACTTAAGCTGAGTGAAGTCATTGGTGTTGTACTCAACCCTGATAAATAGAGGGGTCCTCTTGTAATGACATGAAGTGCTAGTTCTTTCTGGTGGAAGGGAAGGGACACAAGTGAGAAGACGGAGACTTTAAGCTAGTGGAATTCCAGTTAACACAGTATGAATTGTGTAGAACTAGATTACTGCTACAGATACAAGGCTTGACTATTTATATGACAAAAGAAGAGGCATGGACCATCAGGTTTAGCAGGAATGAAGAATCTTCTGCTAGCAGAATGAAAAGGAACAAAAAGGAATTGGAAGGAAAAGAAGTTCTGCTGTCTGGAAGAGTGGAACAATCAGTGAGCAGAACAGAACAGGTTTGTCATACTCAGGATATACCACAAAGTGACAGTACATCATCGTTAGGGGATAATCGGAAGACCTCAGATGGGATTCTGTCCCATCATGAAAAGTAGACAAGTCCTAGGAAGAAAGAAAGAAAGAAATGTGCCATAGACATTTCCATAAAAAATTTGGCTACCAATTTTTGGACATTTTAGCCTTAAAGCTATATTTTGCTAGTGCTGACTATACTTTGACTAGACCAAACAGATTATGTCAGGATATTCCCAAGCCTGCCCTAAACTTCCCAGACATCATACCCAACACTTTTACTACACTTTGTTGTGCTTACTGCTAGCCAATGCCCTAGCGAAGTTAGTTGCAACCGTTTGTGATATAGAAGTGAAGTGAGCAAGGATACAACCTAGTGTACTATGAGCCAGCTGGCCCTGCGAAGTACCATCCCAGGGTGGAAGAGGTCAAGCATGGGAGTGCAAGACTGATGTGGAGTCTTGAGGGTACAAGCGCAATCTAATGCCTTGAAGAGCTGAAAGACGAAGAGGGCTGAATTGATAGTGATGTTGAGAGTGGACAAGACTCAAGAGGGATCCTATCACCAGTACACCAGTAAGCAAGAATAAGATTGCAAGTATAAGGGCAACCCAAGTTGCAGTATGAATACAGGCAGGTATTCTGGTGTAGAACTAGCTTAAAGCTACAACCAAACAAATGTAACTCTATATATACTGTAGACTGATGGTGCACAGACCATCAGGGCAAAGGGTGATCCATGAAGGATCAAACAGGCTTCCCACATCAGAAAGGAATGAAAGGATTGAAGAGGAGTCCCACTGTCATGAAGATCAGAATAGGATCAACAGGATTGAAGGATTGAAGGATTGAAGAGTGAAACGTGCCCTATATGGCTATAGAGTCCATTGGGCTTACATGTGATGGAAGATCAAGAACAGGATCCCATCAGGAACTAAAAGGGATCAAATAGAGATCTACTGTCCCCAGGCAATGAAGATCAGCAATAGGATCAACAGATGATCAGGAATGCATCTAGTGCCATATGCAGATAAGGGGTTCTGCACGGCTGTACAATGGCTGAGGATCAGCCCAGGTCATGAAGAGTCATACTCCTGCATCTGGCAAGGAGTGGGATAATGAAGGAAAGGCAGAATGCTCTGTGGTTGGTTTTGGAGTGGGTATCCATTTTCAAGGTAGGTCATACTAGACTGTCTATGATTGAGACATCTAGAAGGAACACGGGTTGGCCATAAGTGAGAGTATGGTGACTCCTGGTGTCCATAGGCGTGGACAACAACATTGGTAGTACTCCCTGAGTACTGGTATGAGAGGTAAGGCTTCTGCCAGAGCCTAGGGATAACAGTGTCCTTGTCCCTTGAGGGAAGGCAAAGAAAAGAATAAAGTGGTTCAGTCCGGTAGTACCGCCAGTGAACCATAAAACTGTAATACACTTTGACTAAAATTAGGCTAATTATGACTACCGACACTAGCAATTGTTGTAGTATTTTGCCTTATGCCTCTTGCTAGTCCTGAGTGGGAAAAAATCAAGCCAACCCAATTCACTACACTAGAACTAGGATTAGACCCATTGCTAATAGACCAACATATTTGCAAATGCTGACTAGGGACACTAGCCATTTTCTGAAAACTTTGCCTAATGGTAAGCTTGGCAAACACACTAGGCCATTTCCTACACTTTTACTGGATTTATTGACCACTAATTTTTGCCATATGTTATGTCCACCTACAATTTTACCATAGATACATATTTTCAGAAAAAAAAAGAATATCCAACCATAATCTGAGATTTATAGTGCAGCCAACCATTCATATTTCGCAAAAATAATAGATTAATTTCACATCATGGCAATCACACTCCCATGCCCAAATCCAGAATATTTTTTGCCCTCCTTTTTACTGAAATGGAATAAAAACCCACTACACATGTGCTAAGCTTTCACGCAGACATTCCTACACACATGTCTACACACATAGCAACCATTCCCAACCAGAATCATCAGAATCGCACCACCAAACATTGCTAGGATTAGGCATTGCAACAAATTTATCATGTTAGCTGGTTTGTGTTTGTTAATCCAGTTAGTGTCAAGAACATCAAAAGGGGGGTCTGGGGGATTTCCCCCCACTTAGTTAGATGTTAGGGTTGACAACCAACACAACCCAGAGCACAGCAAAGCCAATTCAGCCAAGATCTATTACAAAAGTGTAGCCAAAGTTGCAAAAATTATATATTGATGAAATGAAAGAATTACTGCACCATCCATAGAGGAAAATAAATGAGATGATGATAAGCTACAAGTTTGGTTAGACAAGCAAGCCAAAATGACCACAAAGTGTACCAACCTTTGTAGATTTTTGCCTTTCACTAATTGAGCCTAGGGACACTAGCATTTCTGACTAGGATTAGATCTATTGCCAATGAACGCTAATCCCAGCCAATATGACTAGCAAATTTTGGAGATTTTCACCTTATGCTAATGTAGACTACCAAGACTAGCACTTTCGCTATACTTTGACTAATGCTGACCACCAAGACAAGCCATGTTTGCTAATGAGGACTAGGATAAGATTGATGGAGACTACAGTTTGACTAGGATCAACAAATGACCAAATAGATTATGTCAGAACAATGTGAAGCCTGCCCTAAACTAGTCAAGCACCAAAGGGACCATTTTGGTACATTTTGACTAGGATTTCTGTTACGCTTACCGTGACAACTGGAGTTAACGCAGTTGCGGAGAGCGAGACAAAGAAGAAAAGCAGTGTTCTGTTTGATAGTTGTTGACTTAAGCAGAGCGAAGTCAACGATGTCGCACTCAACCCTAAGAAGGGGTTCTCTTGTGACGACGCGAAGTCCTAGTTCTTCGCGGTGGAGAAGGAAGGAACACGAGCGAGAAGTTGGAGACTTCGAGCAGGTGGAACTCCAGTAATCGCAGTATTGATTGCGTAGAACTAGATTGGGTTTCTACTATACAAGGCTCGAATATTTATACGATGCGAAAACTAGCACGGACCATCGGGTCCCATAGGAAAAGTAAGTGTTCCGCTAGTCGGAACAATATGGACGAAGTGAAATCGGAAAGGGAACGGAATCCCGCTGTCAGGAAGAGCGGAAGAATCAGCGAGCGGGATAAAACAGAAGTCATACTCGGCGGAAACCGGCGAGTGACGGTACAGCATCGTGGGAGTAGTCGGAAGACATCGGATGGGGTTGTCCCATCGTGAGGAGAAGAAATGAGTCCTAAAGATGAGAGGAGAAAGAAATAAACGCTGTCACAAGTAAAACCGTAACATTAGCCCCCTTTTATGTCTCGAAGTTCCATTCTCGAGACTATTCCTCAACCTCTTCCCTAATCGTCTCCGCAGTTGACCTCGTAGTCGGTGAGATCATACGTATCCTCGATCGATGGCTTCTCCCAGCAGAATTCTGGTATATGCCCTTGGTGACCGCAGCGTAGGCAAGTAGTGAAGGGGCAATCTTTTTGCGCATGTCCTGGCGCTGTTTTGCGACAGACGGGGCAGGTGTATCTGGGACAGTCTGGTCGTATATGGTCCTCGCTCCTACAGACAAAGCATCTGGTGCGATGGTGGTAGGGAGATGTGGAGGTGCGAGGGGTAGGGATGCGGTCGACGTCGATGGGGTTGGTCGAGGACCCGGCGGGTGAGGGCGATATTGCAGCCACCTTTTTACCTTTTTCTCCTCGTTTCCCCTTGACATCCGAA
>JBBPJL010000340.1:0-19799 GCA_038088675.1 Xanthoconium separans | reverse complement strand
CGCTTGACCAAGTTGGGGTCCCTTTGCCCCGACTGGCTCTCCGAGATGGCGCTCAGGACGTGCGCCCATCTTAGAGATATCCTTGATGCCGGGTGGAAGCCATTGCTCCACTGTCCATCCCCATTTCGAAATCCCTCCCAGGATGACCTTGCCAGAGACTCGCAGCTATCACTGCCGAACAGTCGTGAATACATTCACAATGCCCTCACAAATCCTGACCGCAAACCAACCGATACCTCCTTCCATCCCAATCATCGTCACCGTGGCACGATTTGGGACTTTTTATCGTCAAGCGGGACCTTTTTCGATGAAGCCTTGAAGGCTGACCCGATTGTTACTCTATATGATGTCCAGCAGGCAGTTGAGCAGGGTATTGACGAGTGGCTGGCCTGTGTAACGAACGTGGACGATGCATGCACACAGCTTCAGATTTTGATAGCTAGATTTCTGGGGACTGGTTTCCGGAGCGTCGCATCGGAGGAAGAGTCTATCAAGCTTCTGACTGTGATCGAACTTATTGTTGTCCTTGACAAGCTAGTCTTGAGGGAGATTCCGATGCTCGCCGACTACTCCCCTGAAATTCCGCTATGGCTCCTACAACGACTGCTGCTGTGCAAGCCACAGAACCTCCACCGTCTCTCCTGTGCCTACCAGTACCTATCGGCACGTCACTCCCAATCATGTCCAGGGTGGTCTGTATTGTCGAATGACTTTACTGATGACAGCTTCCCTGTCCGTTATTACGACCAGTCCCTCTGTCTTCAGCAACTCAAGCTTCGCATCGAAGAAGCCTCAATAAAAAAGGGTGCCATACATCCCGGCCTGCAACTTGAACCTGGGTATGGAGGTTTTAGTCGCATACAAGTCTGTGGTGACTTCCAAGAGGGTCAACGTGGGCGACGAGCAACTTGGAGCGCACAGGTTTCTGGATCACCATTACCTGCCTTGCTATTGCATGCCAAAGTCGTCGTATTTGAGCTGCAATCCCCAAATTGCTTTCGTAGCTGGCGGTCAGCTATCGCCAACATTCTGGACCAGCCTGACGATATCTTTGACTGCGCATTGGTTATGGATGACCCTGAATTGCGGCCTTACCAAGTAAGACCATCCTACCAAGCAGAGGTTGATCTCCACCTTGCCTATTGTAACCCAAATCCCCGGCAAACATCTGCAAATGACTGGACATTATCCTTTGTCATGGCTTCACATGACTCTGACCCACAGAACCATTTCCAAACTCGGCGGTTTGAGGGACAGATATGGCTTGGCAACGGAGGATACTTTAGCAGTGAATTGGAACGATATAAAACTTCGACTTCTCACACCTCCAATGACGTCCTGGCTGCTCAAGTGGATTGTCCCACAGATCTCTCCATTGACGAGTTCATTGCGTTTGGACACTTGCGGAGTGGTGGTTCACTCCAATGGCTGAACATCTTGCAGGGACTGCGTAATAGAACTCTCAATCTCCATTCTTGTGATATCCGTCTTCTCCTTTCCAATATGGTTCTTGAAGTCGGGCCACTCGACCTCAATACAGGGCTGTGGACATGGCACCAAGAACTTCAAGACCCGTCCTTTTGCAATGCCCTTCTGGATGAGCTCGAGAATTTGTTTCAAGATGTCGGCACTCATTCGATTGATGCAGTCATGATGGATACCATTTCTCTGTTGCTCGCTCGCGTGCTCGCATCGAGTCCTAGTGATCACATCTCAGACAAAGCCATTGCACTTCTTCGGAGAACCCGCAAAAAGGTCTTCGGGTGGATGCAGGACTTGACGTACGACCTGACATTGGCACCTACAAACGAAGAACGCATATATCTTTTGCTGGATATGGCTGTTACTTGTCGGAGCACATTTGACGTTGACCGTGCTACCTTCCCTAAGCATTTCCAAACTGCAGAAGATGTTGATGCACTGCTCTCGGGTGCTTTCTTTGTACGAGCACTAGGTCAGAGAGGTATGTCTACCAGTAATGAGTAATGTTCAGTACTCACCTACAGCTTTTTAGTGGCAGAGAATATGAGCAATTCAACAATTTTGCTGCGAGATCAAAGTCTTTCTCTGTCTCTCGAGGACATATTGAAGGATGTAATCCTTGGTGATCCATCAGACTATGGAGTGGACCTTGCAGTTTCCAAAATTTTTGCAAGCTATCAGCCAGTTGCACTCAAATGGGAGCCTCTGCAGAGTCCGAATGGCCGTTGGCTCAAATGCAAAGCCAAATCACTTCGAGATGACTACATTTTGCAAACAGTGCACATTAACTTGCTTGATAGGGAGCTTCGAGTAGATGGCCAACTTTGTGGCAGTTTGCCGCACAAAGTTGCGAGCCATCCAGATTTTCGCTGGATCTTTCCCAATGTGTGTACCACAACTATAGTTTCTGACATCAACATGAATTTCTAATTGTTATTGTAGCAATGCTTCTTCTTTGTCATGCAATCTGATCTTCCAGGAATGGATTTCATGATCCTCAACACAATGTTTGACTACAAAGTGGGTTTTAACACCATATAGTACACCCATGATTGTTGACATTCATGGAGGTGCATCTTTCCCTGAAATATGAGGATTTGGTCCTTCGAGTTCAAGGAGCACCAAAAAATGAGATACTCGAGCTGATTCCTTCAGAGGTGCTGAAGAACGACCTTCCACCGGCCCTTGTTGATGGTCATGTACATCTAATGAACATATCTTCAAAGGTTATCGAGATACGCCCTCTTAAACGGTTTTGGGAACAATCTCCAGAGGACTGGAGAATTCGTTGCACATCTGGACAATATCATTTGTACAAAGCTCACGAGACACTCATAGATATCCACAGCCCGACCTGGGCGATGCTCGCCGGCTGTTTCAAAAGCTTAGACAGAAAATCGAGCATTCCAGGATCTTTCGATGGCAAAAACTCCATGCATCTCATAATCACCACAACGCCCATTGACTTGGAGAATTCCCCATCCGAGTCGGTGCTACGGTTGTCTGTCACTTTACCTGACTATGACTTATCCTTTTTCACCAATGAAAAGGGAGAACTCGAGTCCCATGACTTCAAGGACATGGTTTACGACGAGGATCAACACATCGGTACATTATTTGGTTTAGAAAACCTCCTCGTCCTTCGGCCAAAAACACACCTTTCAGGGTTTTTGGTCCCAGAAGCACTAATTCCAAGACGTGTTCTCATACATGAATATGGAAAATATTATACCTACGAGGTGGACACTGAGCTGGGTTGCTTGATGGGCGATGGCACCTTGGAAAGCACTCAGTTTCTTACTGAAGCTTATGCCAAAATCTTTTATCATCGACCTGATCCACTAACAAGTAAAACGGGCGTGCAAGAACAACATCGTCTCTTACAGTCAGGTGCATATCGGTCAGTCACGAATCCCGCAAGCTACTGGAATGTCAACTCAGTTTATCCTCCAAGTAAGCAATGTGTTAAACTTCAGTTCCTGTTGCATTCTGCTCAATAAAACACTCCGGAAGATGACATGGACTGCTCAATGCCGGAGTTGGCCATAGACCTCGCAGATATTGTGTCTACTGCAGCGTCTGCAATTTATGTCAATGCACCCACTACGAACGCAATATTACGCTGGGAGAAGATATGGGCTACCAGCATGCCTTCAAACGCTGATCTTCAAGTCGAGCAAATACTCTGGGAAGGAACATATCAACGGTTTCAATTGCTATTCTGCCTTCCCACGATTGCATGGCGTTCACCTTCCTATCAGACCGCATTCCTCTCCATGTTCATGGCATTTGCTATCGAGATGCATTCCCACTTGATAAGTCCACAAATCCATAGTGGCTGCAAGATAGCAGATGGCTACCGTCCCATCGACCATGTTGTGCGACATCATATCCAGATGTATTGTGCAGCGCAGAACATGCCAGTGAGCCCGGACTTGATATCGAATCAGGCTACTGTGGAAGACTTGCTCAAGAATTGGCCATGTAATCCCCCTCTGACGATCTCCTTGGATCACTTTCACGTGGCGGGCTTGACAGCTAGCCTACAACAACTGTTCACCAGCTGTTACCGCAATTGGAATCTCAAGGAACATCTCACGCACCTACTCACAAGTCGTCCTCGTCAGGTGTTACCTGTACGGTATATATCTTTTGACTCGGAACATGTACCATTTCAGGTCACGCTTGAACAACTACTTTCCGTGCACCCGGCGCCAAAGCTACAACCATGCAATACATTGCCACAAGATCGCCACAGAGACAACAAGATGCTTAAAAAGTCAGATGAAATTATTCCAATGGATCGCTTACTCTCCTCTCTTCATCCCACGTCCTCAATCGAACGGGAATATCTCGCCTCTCTTGAGACAAGTGTGGAGAGGTACAAGAAAATTGCGACAACCTGGGCATCCCAGAATGATGACATCGGTGTACTCCGGGACCACTATGCTCAGTGCAGAGGGGACTACGTGGATGCCCTTGGCGAGCTGAAGAAGAGTTTGGGTCCAACGACAGATCACGAACAGATGCTTGAATGCTTCGGTAAATGGCCGTCAATTACAGGAGACATACTGTTGGGTCTTCTCGCGTCCACATCACCAATCAACCTGTCCAGGAGATGGAAGCAATGCTTGGTATCATTTGCACTACTCCTCTTGGAGGTTCAGCGTACACGGAGATTGCTTCGTTTTGCATTATATGGCCTTGAAGAAGAATTTCGGAGAGAATTAGAAAACGAACACTGTGATGGGTGGGATCCCGAAGAGCGCCCGGATTGGCTGTTAATCCAGGTGTGTTTATGATACGAAAGCAATGTCTGCCCATACTGATATCGCTCCTTGTCTGTATTAGATTCAAGGGAACTTTCTCATTCGTCGAAATCAAGTGGAGGCTGCGATGGAGATGATATCTCCACGATCTGGGAAGAACACCGTGTTACAGGTCAACATGGGTGAAGGAAAATCTTCCGTTATCATTCCATTGGCTGCTGCCACTCTTGCAGACGGGAACCAGCTTGTTCGTGTTGTCGTCCCCAAAGCTCTGACAGCACAGATGCTCTATTTGCTCATATCACGCCTTGGTGGGCTCACAAATCGGCCAATATACCACCCCCCCTTCTCCCGTACTCACATATACGACTCTTCGGAACCAGTCAACCATCGAATCGATGAACTTTGCAGGCTCATGTCAAAATGCATGACTGAGCATGGAATCCTACTTGTTCCACCCGAGCATGTTGTATCACTCAAGTTGCTGACTGTGGAGAGACAGATCCGTAAAGGAGAGATTGCAACCAAGCTATGTCCAAAAGCTCAGAAAACAATTTACGGGTGCATCACGACAGCCCTTTCGTCCGAATTGACCAAAATTGTGCGTACTGATGGTGATGCATCGATGGTCATCAAAGCATCTAATCTATTTACTCTAGTTTCCAGGGGACAGCCTCGTGTCTGGTATATTCCACTGGCTGGGTCAGACCCCCAAATACCCGAGAACGGAGGGTGACGCTGCGACTAGCGATAATAATGAGTATGTTGGGAACTTCGGCGATAATGAACCTGAGTGGCTGAGGCTGTTGAAGAGAATTCATTCTCGTGCTCGGGACATTCTGGACGAAAGCGACGAGGTCCTTCATTCCCGATTCCAGCTGATCTACACAATCGGCCTCGAGCAACATATGGACGGATATCCTAGTCGATGGGTGATTACTCAACAGATCCTCTGGCTTGCGAAGAGGCGGGCTCATATTCTGTCACGCCATCATCCCTCCTTTGTCGAGTATGAACATGGCCCACCCGGATCATTCCCACACATTTGCATCGTACGAACCTCCGACGTTGGTAAACTACTAATATCTATGATCGTGGAGGACGTGATGGCCGGAAGACTTCCCAATTTCGACTTTCGACACCTCTCCCCAGAACTACATGGTGCGATCCGCAGTTTCATATCTGACGAGAATGCCCTCCAGGTCCCGGATACAGTGGAGAGAGTGGAGAAGTTTGCAAAGTCTTCCGAACAGACTTATTTGTGGGGTGGGCTGCTGCTACTCCGTGGGCTGCTGTCCTCGAATGTTTTCTTGTCTGCGCTCACGGAGCGGAGATGGCGCGTCGACTATGGACCGAGCTCGGGCACAATGCTTGCTGTTCCGTACCGGGCCAAAGATGTACCTGCGGTCAACACCCAGTTTAGCCATCCAGATCTCGTCATCATTCTCACATGTCTATCCTACTATCATTCTGGCCTCGACGACCAGCAACTAAGAGTTGCTTTCGAAATTATGCTGGAGCAAGATGACCCGTACAAGGAGTATGCACTTTGGGCGGAAGATCATGACTTGAAGGCATTGCCGGACTCGCTTCGGAAACTCAGCGACATCAACCTTCGGTCGTCGGAACAATGGGACAAAGTCATATTTCCACTTTTCTTTCGAAATCAAGCCACTATCAATTTCTACCTCGCACAGGTGGTATTCCCAAAGGAAGCAACAGAATATCAATGGAAACTTTGTGGGTCTAGTTGGGATTTAGCAGAGGAGCGGGAAAAGCTCATAACCGGTGAGTTTGATACCGTGTAGTTCAAATCCAGTGCTGAGGAGAGCTTCAGGCTTTTCGGGAACAAATGATGGGCGGTGGTTATTACCCACGTCTGTCACTCAATACGACCTCGACCATGAACGGGGAACCAATGGAAAGGTTCTCGCATATCTTCTTCAACCAGAAAACGATTTTTGCGTCGTCATCCACAACCACGGCGAACGACCGACTACGCAGGAATTGCTCCGTTTGCTAGTGGCGCAGATTCCTAAAATCCATGTTTTTCTGGATGTTGGGGCCCAGGTCCTTGATTTATCCAATCTCCAAGTGGCCAAAACATGGCTCGACATTGCCCGTGACTGTTCTGGTGCTGTATATTTCAGCGAGAATGATGAACTGATGGTAGTCACGAGAAATGGGATCACACAGCTGCTCTGCTCCTCCCCTCTTTCTCAGCGTTTAGACCAATGTGTCGTGTATCTAGACCATCCGCACACAAGAGGCACGGACCTAAAATTGCCTGTCGGGTCACGAGCAGCGGTCACGCTGGGTCCCAAGGTGACAAAAGATGCACTGGTGCAAGGTTCGTATCCCGCCACAATTCGATCGTTATGCTCACTGTTGGTGATTTCCAGGCTGCATGCGTATGCGCAAACTTGGTCATGGTCACTCGGTCATGTTTTTTGTACCACCCGGGGTTGTCCAGAGCATCCGTGCTGCTTCTGGGAAACAAGATCTCAATACCAGCATCTCCACTGCCGACGTTTTATCCTGGGCAATACACGAGACCTGGACAGACATTCAGCAGCGGGCTCCTTACTGGGCCCTACAAGGTGTGAACCACAAGACGAGATATGACGCTTGGACCAAGGCCTGTAAGGGTGACCTCACTTCGGAGCAACTGTCGGCCGCATGGGTCCAGCCAGAGGCGAAGTCGCTAGCCGAGCTGTATGCACCCCGCGAAACAAAAGGCGTCCAAAGCGACTTGTCTACAGTTCCAGGGTTGCAGCAACGTTGCAAGGACCTCGGTGTACTATCACTTCCGAATGCACAGATGGATGAAGAACACGAACGCGAAGTCAACCACGAACGGGAGCGCGAACGAGAGGTGGAACTGCCTCCAAAGGCAGAACCTGCAGTTCACTCCCTCCATCCAGACGTTCTGTCCTTCGTCAAGACTGGTATCATCCCCCCGTTGTACTCTTGCAGCGCATTCCTTCCCGTCTTTACCACACTCGAAAGGAGCTCTACAGCTCCTTCCGAAGCGGACGTATGGAGCCCATCTATTCTAGCGACTGTGGACTTTTATAAGACGATTGAGCCCGATTCCACTCAAGGGACCATGGATCAATACCTCCGTCCTGTTCAATGGATCCTCTCCAGCACGACAGAACGCGGTCAAATACTAGTTCTGCTGAGCCCATTCGAAACCGACCACCTCATGGAAGATATTAGGGCAAGCGAACACGTGCACCTTCACTTGTACGCTCCTCGCACAGCCCAGAGGATGAAACCTTCCGACGATCTTAGGTTTTATGCTATTCCTCCCCTGCCTTCCGACTGGACACCGCCCTGGGATCTGATTGACCAGCTCAACATATTTGCCGGACAACTCTATCTGAGAGACTATCAGTCTTATCTTAGGGTATGCCGTTTCCTCGGGGTCCCGACAGGAGCGTCAACGGACGGTACAACCATCCGGCGAAATCTGTTCAACATCCCTGGTAGTTTCGATGAGATGGAAATCACATTCTCAAATTCACCACTACCATCTGTGATGGCGCTGCTTGCAGTTCGCAATAGAGGGCGACCGTTTGCAGATACGCATATGGGTCGGATCCTTCGGGGGCAGATCTTGACAGAAAAGGACTTCGACGTGCCATCCACCTTACATGACACTTAAGTAGATAGGAACTAAAAATTTGTCATATCCCTTGTAGTCTCGATGATGTTAGTCTCATATCTCGCCGTGTCATCTTCACGTGTACTGTAGATTTATCTTAACATACATACCCTTTCTTTCGTGTAATGCCCTTCCGTAGCCTCATCAATCCGTTACCTTTGATCTGATCTCGTCACACTTCTTCTGTCCAACTCGTCCGTCAGGATCGCGCCGTCGTGGTCATCCTCTCAAGTACTCGGGTATTTGATCCGACCGGTGTACTCAGATCGTGAGAGGCTTTGTGTGGGACCAAATATTCCATCGCGATGCCAGAGTCATATCTGGTGTGGGCGTCAACAACACGATATTGAGACTCGAACGAGCAAGGAAAACAATAGAAGCGTACCCAGGCCAAGTTGCAAGAAAAGGACCTACCCTCTTTGAAGGTATACGACACCCAGGCCTGTTGCAACTTGAGCCAACCCAACCAACAGGGTAACGCGTCAAACACTTGCCGTCCTCCTGTATCATTTCGTAGTGTCTCGGTAGCATCCTCTCAAGATTGCTTTCACGGTCAAAGTCCGCGAGTTCAAGGCGTCCCTGTAGATGTCGTTCAGCTCAACGGGTGAAGGGCCGACTATGTGATTGGTGATGACAAACCGTCTGAAGCATTTCGATCCATAAATTATCATGTGTGATTGCAACCTTCGCACTAGGGTGCTAATGAGAAGTTTGAGACTGCAAACCACGACAGGCTTGATCACACCAACCTTCTTCAGCATGTATTGATTGATCAAATCGCCAGGATGAAAGGTCTGTATCGGTGATTCATCGAACAGGATAAACTGTCGGGATGGAGAGACGAACCTGGGACTCGTGCGATACACGATCGATCGTCATGCACGCATCCGCGTAGAGTTGACCACGGTTGACCGAAAAATCTTGCTCCGTTGTATTGTCCGCGAAATCCGTAGAGGATGTCGACCCTGCTTTCGTCCGCGATAGAAGCTTGGCTAGCTGGGTTTTAACCCTGAAAAAAGTGCCCGTTCGAGTTTTGACAGAGACCGTTTTCAAAAAGAGAATCTTGTTGACTGTAATCCTGAATCCACGAAGAAAGACTGTCTGGTTAAACCCGAAGCGAAGCCTTGCATCGCCAATACGATTCGGAAGCTCATAGGGAGCCGTGGGTCCAACACGTCCAATGAATCCATTGGCATGGGTGGCCACCCAAGAGTAAGCCTGCGCGGTAACGGTACCTCCCTGGATGGTTCCTACTCTGAATTTAAGGGACCGTCGGTTTTCAAGGTTTGAACTCGCTCGTCCTGCTGCTCCAAGGGACCACGAACGTGCTTTGTGAAATCCGGTAATGAGGTAGAGGGAATCATTTTGGAGGAGCCGGCCGGCCGATTTGGTGGCGTATTCGTACCAATCAATCCCGCGTAGGATTGCCTCGTCCAAAAACTTTTTCTCGTTTCGTAAATCACAGCTTTGAGCGCCTTCTGGAAGGACGAGCACTGCGCCGTTTTCCATCGATAGACTGAGTTCATAATCGGCGCTTGAATGGCTTCATTGTGTCTTGGTTCTTTAAGCACGAGGAAAGGTAGCGTACCTTGATGGTGTTTGGTTGGGATTTTTGATTTCTTTGGATGTTAGTTGCACGGAGGCGCTTGGAATAACGCCATGTGCAGCCACGGCAGCGGACTGGGTAGCCAAGTCTAATTCCTGATCTAGCAAGATGGGCATAAAGTCATCGCGAAGTAGCCCAGGTCTCGGTTGCTCGCTGCGTTGTAGGGTAATGTTGAACAACACATCAAAGCTACCATCGACGTGCGAGACGACGCCAACGTCACCGATCTTGAGTCCCTCCCGCTGATAGCTTTCCGGGAGCTCGAGATTCAGTTGTGGTGTCCATAATGGATATCCGCGATCCCCAAGGAGATGTCTCGAGTACACTTCTCGTGGGGGCAGGGACATGTCGCGTTCTAATGCCGCCGCGCTGTGTACCGAAGTGAATGATCATCAGGAAAAAACGTATACCAAAATAGTACTACATAGACACTGTAGCACGGTAGACATCCCCCGATTACATAGCCTACAGATTACTACATAGCTCAACCATAGAGCCCCCCAAAAGTTACTATATTGTACAATATTGCCTACATTGCTTTGGGAGGGGCAGGCCACAACTTTCTTATTCAGATCATACGATAAAAATCAATATATTATGACTACAAGCATTCATAAATTGCATACATAGCCGTTACAGGGTCATTGGGCAGTAAAGCGGCTGCATCGTTCTCGCTGACGATGGGGGTGGTGGTGGTGGTGAGTGCCTGCGCCATTGCCTCGCCATCATTCGTGTCGGAAGGCAGACTAGATGGCGCGTTGAACGGGCCATTCGGCTCATTGGAGCGTCAGGAGAGGTCCAAGTGGTAGGCGGGCATGCTGAACGAGCCAACGGGAGGCCCAGGCGGGGTAGATGCGTCAAACGAGCGAATGCACTCGTTGACGGGTCGGAAGGGGTCCAGACAGGGTGCGAGTGCGCCAAACGAGCGAACGCGTCCGTTGATGGGTCGGGAGGGTCCAAGGTGGTGGAGGTGCGTCGAACGAGCGAGCGTGCTCATTGGCGGGTCGGAAGGGGTCCAGACATGGCGCAAGTGCGCCGAACGAGCGAATGCGCTCATTGACAAGTCGGAAGGGGTCCAGGCGCAGTGGGGATGCGTTGAACAGCGAAAACGTTCGTTGATGGGTCGGGAGGGGTCCAAGGTGGTGGAGGTGCGTCGAACGAGCGAGCGTGCTCACTGGCGGGTCGGAAGGGGTCCAGACAGGGCGCAAGTGTGCCGAACGAGCGAATGCGCTCGTTGACAAGTCGGAAGGGGTCCGGACAGGGCGCAAGTGCGCCGAACGAGCAAATGCACTCGTTGACGAGTCGGAAGGGGTCCAGGCGCAGTGGGGATGTGTTGAACGAGCGAACACATTCGTTGATGGGTCGGGAGGGGTCCAAGGTGGTGGAGGTGCGTTGAACGAGTGAGCGCGCTCGCTGACGAGTCAGAAGGGGTCCAGGCACAGTGGGGATGTGTCGAACGAGCAAACATGTTCGTTGACGGGTCGGGAGGGGTCCAAGGTGGTGGAGGTGCGTCGAACGAGCGAGCGCGCTCGTTGACGGGTCGGAAGGGTCCAGACAGGGCGCGAGTGTGCCGAACAAGCAAATGCGCTCGCTGATGGGTCGGAAAAAGTCCAGGCGTGATGGGGATGCATTGAACGAGCGAACATGTTCATTGATGGGTCGGGAGGAGTCCAAGGTGGAGGTGGGTCAAACGAGCAAGTACCCTTGTTGATGGGTTGGAAGGGGTCCAGGCGGGTCGGGAGAAGTCCAGACGGGGCGGGGATGTGTCAAACGAGCGAGCCTACTCGTTGACAGGTCAGTGGGGGTCCAAGGTGGTGGAGGTGCGCCAAAATGGTGACTTATCCGAGTCGGTGAAATGGAGTTGGCGCTCGCTAACACCCACGAGCTAGATGTGGCGCAGCAAGACATGGTCCGTGAACAGGCTATGGAACCGCCGACTCCGTTGACCATGCATGATGGCTTTGCAGCCCGATCAGGGCATCCGCCGAGATTGCTTATCGATGGGTCTCGCGCAGATACCCCATGCTTGTATTTCCGTGAGCACACAGACGGGTAATTGCTATACTCTTTACTTTTTGTCTCTAGTCACTTGATCCTGAGTCTCGAGGATACCCTCAAGACATTTCGTTTCTTCCTTCATGACGAATGCGTCCCCTTTCTGGCTCACGCAGGTGTGGAGATAGTTTGCGGCTCACCCATGGGTCCCCGTGCCATTCAAGCTCAGAATATGTCTCGTATGGCGTGATATGCTCGCTACTTGCATAGTCCATGTGCAACAGGCAAGGCTGATGGTAGTAGACAAGAGGGACACTCAGCATTCATGGTGAAGAAAGGCCCGAGTCTGTGCATACGAGGGAGTCAGCGGCTGGGTTGCAACACTAGTATGCAACGCACCGAATAGCCAGGGCTTTCCCTGTCCTGCGCGTCGGCCACATACACAATGTCATGGGTATTGGTACATATTGACCTCATGTCCGTCTGGTCTCCGAGGTCGAAAAAGTTGAGATTTGTGAATAGGCCCTATCACCGTCATGCCCACTGATGTGTTGAGCGTGGGCCACGTGGGAAAATAGGACGCCCCACTTTCCGCCATCACTCAACATACGTCGCAAGAAAATCGACAGTGAAGACGAAGAGGTTGTCTCTAATGTATCTAGTTGCAGGATGGTTTTGGTCTCATTGGCGAAATACCAGCGATTCCCTGAGCTCTGACCGTGCTAGATCAAGTTCGGCGAGTAAGCAGCATGAGTTCGGAAGGTGTTTGGTGCTTTATTTTTGCGCGCACTGTCGTAACATGATCTTCCCAGAAGTTGCAGAGTTTCACTCACAAGCACGTTCTCTCGCCATTGAGCTTGTTACTGGAAAGGGCGGCATCAGTTGTATCGACAAGGCAATCGATCTTATGAGACCTCGATGAGACCCTTGTTCTCAGCCAAGAAGCCCTTAACAAAGAAGCCCTTAACCTCAGGGACGCAGGTGATCTCGACACGATCGTTGTCCTCAGTCGAGAGGCCCTTGACCTTTGCCCCAAAGGACACCCTCTTCGACCAGTTTCGTTAGGCGTCCTTGCAGTTTGTCTCTCTACACGGTATCAACACTGTGGGGTCACGGGGGACCTCAGCGAAGCTATTGTACTCAATCGAGAAGCCCTTGACATTCTCCCGCGTGGATACCGTGCTCGGGCTGGGCCCCTGACTAACCTTGCAGTTGATCTATTCGCCCGGTATACCCAACTTGGGATCAAGGAGGACCTTGACGAGGCTATCGTCCTCGATCGAGACACCCTTGACTTGTTCCCTAAAGGACATCAGGGTCGCTTGATTACATTGGACAACCTTTCAATTTGTCTCTGGAGTCGGTACGAAAGGTTTGGAATAATAGAGGATCTGCAAGAGGCCGTTGCATTCGGTAGGGCTGCCCTCGAGCTTTCCCCGCAGGGACATCCTACTCGACCGTGTTCGCTGAACAACCTTGCAATTCGTCTCGCCACCCGGTACAATAAGCTCGGGGACATAGCGGATCTAGATGAGGCGGTTGTTCTTAGCCGAGAAGCACTTATTCTTTTCCCTTCGGGAAATGCTTATCGAGGGATGGCATTGAGCACCCTTGCCAATCATCTTTCCTTTCGGTACAAGAAACGGAAGGCCATGGAGGACCTAGACGAGGCCATTCTTCTTGGCCGAGAATCTTTAGATCTGTTCCAACAAGGACATCCTGAGGGATCAGGACAATTAGAGAACCTTGCAGGTTACCTCTGTACTCGGTTCAGATCGTCAAGCCAACCAAAGGATAAGGAGGACCTGTTCAGTCTCTACACAAAGCTGGAGGACATCAGTGCAGTTGTGTCTCCCGCGGATCTTTCTGCCGCTAGGCACTGGATCCGTGTGGCTGAAGAGTTATAGCATTCCACCCTACTTGGCGCATATGAAACCTCCCTCTGATTGCTTAACCAGCATCTGGCCACTTTTCCATCATTGCTTCAGTATTATGACATACTCAAGAGTCTCTCGTTATCACTTCCTGTGGATGCGTTCTCTGCTCCCTCATTCGTGCTAGGCAGCACGACCCATCAAAGCCTGCAATCGAAAAGAGACGTTTTCTTGCCATCGGACAAGGCATGGCCGCTGGAGAGAGTGAACTGCCCTCCGTAGGATCTGAACTGGACAATATTGGCCAGTTCGTCGGGAACGTCGCTGCATTGACGCGTCTTGACGGAGAGCAATCCTGCATCTCCAGGGTCGTCGAAGAGCTTGGCCAGCACGAATGAGTCCATCTTGCGTGTCACGGTCTGCCCAATCGGACACGGCCGTTCGAGTCGGCGTCTGCGCTCCACGACGGACGGTTTACGATCCAACGGATCATCGGGTGCGACCTGCAAAACCACGAGTTTGCGTACCTCTCGGCGTGCCATACGACCGTCGGCGACGAACAGAGTCCGGACGAGGTGATCCACCTCGCGTCGGCGATGCAGTTTATCGGGTTCCGGTCTGTGATTGGGACGATGTGGGCAGTAGACGATGGCGAGACGAACAAGGTTACATTGATATTTTATAATTTTATAAACGCATGGTCGACGCGTCTGGACGTCTGGATCATATGCGTGCGGCGGTAGCGCTTCACGAGACGATGGCGTCTGTGCGTGTCCCGGTTGGAACGAGGTGCATTAGCATTGCCAACAACTCGTCGGTTCTCTAGTTAGTACCAGTACAGCCACATGTTGAATTTAGCAACAAACGACCTTGTCCCTTACTTGACACCATCTACGCCATGGGGTACTACATAACCTACTACTCCATCGGTTTTCCTTCATTTCTCGTTGCAATCATTGCTCTCTATCTTTTGTTCACTGGTCGGTTCACAATCAACTTGAATCGCAATGCTGCGCTGACCCTGATTGACTCCGCATCCGCAGGCTCAGGTGAAGCATTCAACGTCGGTCGCTTCCTCGAAGAAACGAGTCCCTTTGTCTGGGGCTCTCTTGGAATCGGTCTTTGTATTGGACTGAGTGTCCTGGGAGCTGGATGGTGCGTCACTATAGATACTTGATACGCCATCGCCTCAGTTGACACAGACGCGTGTCTTTTCTCGCAGGGGTATTTTCTTGACCGGATCTTCCATTCTCGGCGGGGGCGTCCGGACGCCACGAATCAGTACCAAGAACTTGATCAGGTACGCCAGCACCACCCGTAGTGCCCCGGTGATTTTCTCATCCCGCGCTAGCATCATTTTCTGCGAAGTCGTCGCCATCTACGGCGTGGTACGTCAACCCCAACGTGCTTTTTATTATACTTCCGGTCCTGATATCCTATTGTAGATCCTTGGCATCGTCTATTCCGCAAAACTACAACCCGTGCCTGATGCAGTGTTGTACACACGCGAGAATTACTACACTGGTAAGTCTACTTCCCAGAATACCCTTGTGCGCTAAGATGACTATATCGCGCCTCCCATTGCCAGGGTTTGCCCTCTTCTTTGGCGGTCTGACGGTCGGCGTGTGTAACCTCTTTTGTGGTCTTTGTGTCGGCATTGCAGGCAGTACCGCAGCCCTCGCGGACGCCGCCGACCCGACGCTGTTCGTCAAAGTCCTCGTCGTGGAGGTGTTTGGAAGCGTCTTGGGCTTGTTTGGTTTGATAGGTGCGCGGAACACGGCGTAGCCTCACGGCCGTACTGATCAAACGTGTTCACTCTCTGAACAGTGGGATTGTTGATGACTTCGAATGCGCAAGAGTTCGTGGCGGGCGTGCCTGCGTGGAGTGCGCCTACTGGGGATGCAGGCGGTTTGTATACTATCGTATCCTAGAGTCTTTTGCTTGACGATGGAAACTTTGATCTATGCAGCTGTGGACTTGCGCGTGGGTATGGTGTAGAGGCACCGAGGGTGGTCTAACCACCACAGATTTACCTTGACTACCGTGTGTTCGCGGGTGGGAAGCCTAAATTATTTGGGTGCTCATGCCGATTCCCTATGCCTGCACATACGCCGACGGAATCCCCGCAACACAAAAATGATAAAGAATGCCGCGGCGATAGACAAGTTGTATCATCGGGCCACCCTCAAAATGGTTTTCTGATAGGTGTGCTTTGCAGTGAAACGTTGACAAACCCCTTCAGCACCATGGTAGTGGGGCAGCCATCATGATGCTCAGCGACGCGCTTTGCGTCAGCGTGAGGGAAAGCGTCACAATTTGATCACAATTGGCCTTCTTGGCGCTCCATCGAATCCCACCAGAACATCCATGGGATCAAGCCGGCGGTTTAGTGGTTTCAGACTCTTCATAAACTACAATCCGTTGCTGAACGACGGAACGGTCTGGAAAGTTCTGACGCGTGCGGATTTGAGATCGTGTAAGTCTTGTATGCGCCTTACGTCGGCAGGAATAGCCCAATGGCGATTGGGTGGCCACGGCACGGACAACAGCTCAGGACCTTAGCGCTGAGCGTTCAACTTGCAGCGGGTTGGGTGGTGACAAGACATCCTGGCGTAACTAGAATATTTGAACCCTGGACAGTCCGGCGAGTTTGGAACTGGCAGCAAATCCCGTGCAATCTTGCCGATTGAGATCTAATTTAAGCAGAGATCAAACTCTACCCACCAAAAACGCCGGAACTACGTCTCAGATTTGAATGTTGAACTCTGAATGTCGCTGATTTTCACGCGCTCCATCGTTTTGCAACGGATGTAACGTGTGTCATGCTGTGATATTTGAAAAGAGATGTGCTCCGTACACACCAGTGGATCCCTGTGCAACCTTGACCATTCGACCTGCGAAGGTGAGCGGCATCCCCACGCAGCCACGCTCTGACATCATCTCGGCACGTTTCATGAGACTCAAACTCAGGTAACATATGCCATCATCATGGAGTGTGATCGGCGTGTAAAGTACCTTCCTCAATACGAAGGTGTTGAAATCGTCGACCTGCCCTCCAAGTGGAAGTCACTGGAGGGGTTAGTATGCCCACGCCGTATTTACCCCTCCACGCAAGTCACCGTGAGGGTATAAAAGAACGGTGTGTTCAACCAGACATTTTCATCTCCATCATCGTATCTCGCCATGTTCATCCGTCTGTCATTTGTGACCCTCGTCTTTGCTTTGGCTGCCCTCGGCACACCTATCGTCGACGACGCCAGCGACGCTACCAGCGTCAAATGTGACGCGACAGGCGTTCTGCCATCCATCCTGAAGATGAATGAGTGGACGAACGTGTTCTACAACAACCTGGAGTTACTCCCCACCAAGGGTAAATCAGTTACAAATGTGAGTAATCCTTGCCAAGCAGAATCACGCCCCTCATAATCGCATCTGTAGAACATCAAGGTCGCTGCTGCGTATATGGATGCCTGCCTCAAGGCTGCGACATACGATACCACTGTGAGCGCTCTCCGTCAGTTTGGTCACGGTCGCTTACCGTGACTATCTCTCTCCATTGGATTCACATGGTAGAAAAACGAGGCCTTCAGCTCTAACCGAGCCAAGGAGATACTAGGTGTTATCGAAAAACGACTTGAACCCAACGCCGGGAGGACTTTTGCGGCACTTGTATCCGAAAAAGCCTCTGTCACCGCTAACGGCCTGGGTTCCAGCACCAAGTCCAACCTGAAGGGCCTCCAGACCGATGGCGGCAATTTCAAAAATGCCTTCATTTCCAAAGTTCCGGTACGTTTTAACTTCTTGTTGTGTAGGAGTAGGGGTGTTGCTGGAGCCCCAAAGATTTGCCTATGAAGCTGACCTGACGTTATGATCTACACAGGAAAACATGAAGGCCGAATCCAAGGTGCCGTTCGACAAGATGTTGAACGAGTTGGCCAATACGCTCGCCGTATATTCAAAGTGAGTGGTGGAAGAGGGACTTTTTTTGGTATGGTCAGGTGTGAAAAGTCAGCTGTGGTTCAGACCTAGAACGAGTTTACTTTTTTGCCTTGCCTTGCCCTCCCATGTCCCCAAAAGTCGCGAGTTTGCCAGTGTTGCACGAATCAAAAGATCATTCTTGGTGTATACGCATGGAAATGCATGCAAGAAGGCGTCTGTTGGTTGCAAATGGCTAGTTTGGGAGGAATAGGAAGGTGAAAGTACTGACAGAATTTTCTGGGCACAACTTGCCAGTGCTGTTGACGCAATTGTGCGGAAATGTGCACATTCTCATGCATTTGCGTGGGAATGCGAACAATACCTTCCATTTGTGCTGCTGTGCGAAATACTGGTTTTCCTGATTTGAAGCTTTTACTAGGCAGTCCGTCGAAACACCCATGTCAGGGTACTAACGCCAGAATACCCATCAGCCTCAATTTGAAAACCTCCGTACATTTACGGCCGTTACTTCATACCACATCAATTATCAATCTCTGTATACCAACAGGAAAAACACAGCACGATGATACAATTGATGCGATGGTACGTGGTACAAATGCAAGTATAAGATCTAGTCGCTACATGTCGGTCACGTTGTCGTACACTGGCACGCTGATTTTTTTTTTCTCGAGGGGGCCGACGGCGGCTAGTGGAAGAGGAAATGCCCCTCTAGGCGTCCCCGACGTCCCAGGCTTTCTCCACGATCGCCATCTGCTGGAACCAGTGAGTATAGTCCATTTGCACCGCATGCATGTGTGGCTGATTCAGCCCTTTGAGCGCCTCCACCACCCACGTCTGGCAGTTCCAATCCAGCCTTCCTTGTTGGATTGGTACGAGCGCCAGATGCGCCTCGAGGGCCTAGGTAGCTGCCAGGTGGGACCCAACCGACGAGATGCGAGCCTCGCTCGTCCTGATGCCATTTAGGGTGCCGGTTGTTCACGACTTGTTGTGTAAAGTAGCCTGTCTGGAGGCTACCACCGATTTCATAAAAATTCCCGATGCCGTGTCGGGCAGAAGTCGGGACAAAGATGGATCGCGAACCTCGTAGGCTCAGACGGTCTTTCACACGAACAAATTGACGCTCACACTGTATCATCTTCGTCAACATCGGTCGTCGTGCGCACGAGGGCGTCCTCTGGCAAGTAGTCTGTCCGTACCCTGAACGCATCTTGTCGCGCTAACACGTCCCTACAGCTCTCCCCTCATTTTCCTCCCTTGCACCACCTTCACTAGCACGTCCATCATGTACTAGCCGCCGACTCTCGGTTCGCGTGACTACCCTAGTAAGCTTTATTTCTTGTTTATTACTCTCGTCACAAATTGACGTCCTCCACGTACCATGTCGTCGAATGCTCGCAGCTATTTCACTCCTGTCCCTAGGTGCGATAAAAAGAAGACGAACGTTTCGTGGTCGTTGTGCCCTGTGTCGAAGTAGTGGTCAGGGAGATGCTTGCATGCCAGTGCGATCCACGATAGCAATTCGGATAACCCCCGCATGCATTGCCCTCGAGCTACGGACACCGCGTTCGTCTGCTTTCACACATCGACCTTACAGTAATCGGCCCCTAGGCGTCTGCTACAGGTGCACTGGAATACTACAGCAAGTGCACCGGCGATGTCCGATCTCCCCTAGATGGTCCCTCTTTCGTCCTGCACTCACTATCTTCTCGGCAAACACCACGCTCGATCTCATGTCTTCTCCATGTTACACAGTTTGTGGGCACGGTCAGACGCATTCGGTGAGTATTGGTGTCGGACTGGCGACTCGTCTTCGTCGATTAAAATTTGACGCCCGATGTTTAGTCGAACGTTCAAACCTTTGGCGGAAGCGGAAGCGTGCAAGGCAATGGCGACAAGAAGTAACGTAACATACCCAATGTAAAGTCGTCATGTTGTCTTGTGGGTCGACACTCGAACGTGCTCGC
>JBBPJL010000339.1:0-19804 GCA_038088675.1 Xanthoconium separans | reverse complement strand
TATGTTTCTCAGCGAACGGCGAATACCTCGTGAGTGGAGACGACGATGGTGCCCGAGTCTGGCGAGTGGAAGACGGAGAGCAAGTAGCATCAATGAAAGCGCCGTATGTCTGGCGTCTCGCTTTGTCCAACGACGGAAGATGGATCGCAGCGGGGACTTGGTCGGGGGAGGTGTTCATGTGGAATGCTCTGACCTTCGAACAAGTCTTCAAGTACGAGAATGATGGTCATGATGCAGAGCTTTCCCAAGTGGGCATCAGCGCAGTCGATTTCTCGCCAAACTCGACTCGATTTGTGTCGTCGGTCAGTGGTACAGCTGCTGTCTGGGATGTTGGTACCCGCAGACAAGTACAGACGATCCAACACTGGGCCAAGGTGATAGCAGCGATATACTCGCCACAGAGCGATCGAATCGCGACAGCCACACAAGAGTCTGTCCATGTCTGGGACGACCAAGACGGCCATTTGCTCGTGGATATCCCAGTACAAGTGACCCCCTACAACAGATCTCTCTTTTGGTTCCGTGACCATCTCTTTGTCCTATCCGATAACTCGGTCAAGCAATTTGAAGCCTCCACTGGGTCAGCAGTCTTGGAGTGGTCATTCCCGAATCCCGCTTTGCATCCCTTCATCTCTCTGTCGCACCATCGAGAATTCATTGCATATTGTACCAACAGTCGTATCACGTTTTGGGACACATCGACACACACCCAATACGGTCTCATTGACCATTCGCAAGACATATTTTCCATTGCACTCTCTCCGGACGACCGATTCATCGCAATCGGTGGATTCAATGGAAGGGTCGTTATCCAAGATCTTCAAGACGGTTTACCTTCATCCTTTTGTTATAGCAACGTAAGCATGGCGTATAGTTAGATTGAATGGAATATCATTCCTTCGACCTTCATTCAACGAGGAAAACTCATCGCTTTGTTTTTTTAGACACCGTTTATTGACATCGATGACACTGTACTTGACTCTTGGAAACGGGATCAACTCGCAGAGGCTGAAATGTCGTTGACAGAAATAATTTCCAGCTCTACCTACTTGAACCATCATGCATTCGCAAACAGAGCACTCGTACGGTCACAGTTGAAGGATTGGGGCCTAGCGATCGACGATGCTGAAACCGTGCGTCCTGATTTACTCCCGTTGTCTGATGTTCATGCTGAACGACTCGAAGTCCATCAAGATACAACCATCTGTCATCGGCTACATTGCAAAGAGTGTCGCACTCGTCGGAAATGGAGAAACAGAGGATGGTTGTCATGTCTTTGGCCTTGCATTCAAGCACTGCGATCCGAATGACGTGGATCATCTCCGTTTGATCAAAGTATGAATTCATTGGTTAATATTAAGTTTGGTCTTCACCAGTTGCTCATGTTCAGGCTGTCATTCTGTTCTTGGCAGGAAAGCATAATGAAGCGCTATCTCATGTCGACGATCTCATTTCCACTGGAAACCTGCATTTAATATATTATGTGATTCAGGCATGTAGATAAGATGCTTCTACACAGTGACATTATCGCTGACAGTAACCGTAGGCATATATGCATCTGGTGCTCGGAAACTCGCATGTAGAGAGTAACAACTTGACGAGTGCAATACGTTCGTTTGAGAGTGCAGTCCAAATGCGATACCGAGTGAGGTTTCATCCCTTTACCATATCATTGGTAAGTATTGGCGATTTTGCGACATCTGGGCAATGGTCATTGTCTCTGACAGATATCCGGTTGGAAGCTCAATGATCTCGACATCACCATTCGAAAGCGTCTTTGTGAAACCTTGAATGCAGCAGGCCGCACGAACGATGCAGTCGACTGCCTTCTTGAGTTCATGTCTATCTTTGATGAAGAAGTTTACATGAGTCGGCCCTTAACTGAGTGGATTTCCGGTGAGTCCATGTCTATATGTCACCGTCCTTTGAGGCTTATTCCTCAGATTTCGCACAACAATGTCTCTCAAAGCAAATCCCCCAAGACAATACTCCGCACTGCACGCCTGTTGATCCATCGACCCGAGCACGGCTCTTAATGGAATGGACAAAGGCAACATTAATGAGTCGTTCTTGGAGGGATGCATTGGTCTCTGCTACCAGAGCAAGTACTCCTTCTCCATAACATGCCCTATGTGTTTGACAGGCCTGATTTGAAGTTCGTGGTTCCGAAATCTATGGTCTACAGGGCCATATGTGAAGGTCTGCAAGCAATAGACCGCATAATGGACGCTAGCGAGTGTTTCCGTCAGATGTTGGACGAATTCGAGCCGGGAAACGCGGAAGACGAACAAGTAAAATGGGTTATCAGTAGGTGGTGTCCCGTGATGTGTGGCTATCATCGTTGATGTGCATGCTAGACTTCAAATATCGCTGCTCGGAGAAGTTGGAGAACCACGGGGATTCTATAATGAGTGACGGACGGTATACGGATGCTGTTGCCCATTATTCGGCTGCATTGACCGTCAATCCTGGCGCACCGCGTCTCTTTCTCAAGCGAAGCAAAGCGTACTTAGACGGCGGCCATTGGGAGGCTGCGCTGAGCGACGTAGACAAGGTGTGTCACTCTGTGCCATAAAGACTCGACCTTGACTATAGATCATTACCAGGTGATTGAACTTGATCCCTTGTCTCCAAGTGGCTACGGGGCGAGGCATGCAACGTTACACAGAAGAGGAGACTATGAAAATGCAACAAGTGCATTTGAACAGATGCTTTCGGTGATGTTACAGTCTGCTGATCCGAAGATTCGCAGTGAGGGTGTCACTATCACGTTCAAGTTCATCTACTGATAATATCTCGCAGAGCTTCATCACCAGTACATAAATCCAGGAGAGACGAAAAAGGCCATCCGGAGGGCTGTTCAAGACGCCATCCGTGACTCGCCACGTGTTCTGATCAACACCATCTCGGGTCGACTTTTCGACAAATCAGAACAAGCTATGTCATTCGAATCACTCCCGGTCTTCAACAAGTTGATATCCTCCATGATCACTTGTATCGACCATGACACAATCGAGCACGAGGTGACCCAATACTATCACTACGCGATGTTCTCGCACAAGTGGGAAGACAACGAACCTCTGTTCGACGACGTCATACGCACTGTGGTTTATGATCTAAGAGAAACGCCTGCCAACAACAAGCTTCGAACGTTCTGCAATATGGTGCGGGATGCTGGGTTGCGTTGGGCTTGGAGCGATACATGTTGTATTAACAAAGCCGATCACTTTGTGCTCCAAGAGGCCTTGGTTTCGATGTTCAAGTGGTACCGGGGCTCTGCTCTGACACTTGTTCTACTCCTTGGCGTACACTCTCCATCGCGGCGGGGCGATCTCGTAAAGAGCATTTGGAATTCTCGTGTCTGGACATTCCAGGAATATCATGCGTCAAAAGTGGTCCGGTTCTTCAACGAGGATTGGACGCCGTACTTGGATCTCGATATCCCTAATCATAAGGAATCACCAAATATTCTCTCAGAGATGGAAGAGGCAACGGGAATCCCGGCACGAGTACTAATGTCACTCCAGCCTGGATTGGATGACATACGGAAGAAGTTGCGTCTCGCTTCGACCCGTCAGACTACCCTCGTCGAAGACGAGGCATACTCATTGTTCGGGATATTTTCCACGTCTTTGCCAGTCGTTTACGGAGAGGGGAACCAAGCACTTGGACGATTGTTAGCTCAGCTACTGACGAGTTCTGGAGACACGGGTATCCTTGCATGGACAGGCAATTCTGGGAGCTTCAACAGCTGTCTCCCAGACAAGATCATGGCATTCAATCGGCTGCCACCGTTACACATCCCGCTCTCGCTCACGAGCATCGAAATGGAGACTATCATGGCTAGATTGCGCGCAGCCTCACTGAATCTCAACTTGATCACCGAATTGTATGGTAAACTGAATGACCTTCCCGTCCCTTTGTTCGTTGGAAAACGGATGAAACTTCCTTGCATCGTTTTTAAACTCGGGCCATTGTCGGCTTCTCGGACCACGTCGAAGAGAGTTTTTCGTGCACGGACCACCGCGCTTGGGACTGTGGAAATCAAGACAGAGGAGGATCTTTCTCTATTCAATTCTCTATGCCTCGTTCATCCATGGATCGACTTTCTCCTCGACCGACAACCTGTGGGAAGTGTCTGGGATGAGAAGACAGGAGATCAGGTTTCTATAATCAGTGATCTGCCTCCGTTACCTGGTCCTAACAAAGCCATCTTGGAATCCTCGCAGTCTCGCATCGCGCGGCTGACCTCCCGCTTCAGTCTTTCGTTTGGTGTCCGTTCTCGAGATGCAGGATCTCTCTTGCCCCCGTCGACTTTGGAGGACACGGAGAAGCAAATGCTCGCCCTTCGAGCAGTCGCTCGCTTGAGACAACCGTTTGGCGCGCTACTGCTCACGCCGGACCTTGGTAACGTAGCGGCATACAGGCGTGTTGCTGTCGAGAGTCTGACTATGGTTCGAGTGGAGGAGGTCACGCCGACAATCTTGGACAAGCTGGTGGCGAGCGTGCGTGTACTGGATGTACTTTGACGTACGCTGTATTTCTTTCCCTCTGCGATGAATCAGTGCTGGAACGTCCACTACGCTCGCACTGCGTGATAGCCTTGGCAGGAAGGCAGGATACACTCTTACGTTCTCTTTTATATACAAGCTCCATGCGATGCCCTCCAATCTTATTTTGATCTCACGTTTTCCTTCAAGTCAAGTTTTTCCGAGACTGATGCCGTGTGATACTTGTGCTTTGAGGGGACCTTGCAGGCAAGGCGATGGTCTTTCAGGGTGTCGGCCGCTTGCAGTGCATCACGCTGGTGGGACACTCGTAGCTATCCGAAGATCAATGTTCCTTATCCAGTAAATATGGTAACAGGCTCAGCTGACACGCTTCACAGTAAATTCTGAGGTTACTCTCCAGCCGAGGATGTCGCATATATGAACTTTGACCTCGACCCCTGTTTTAGGACACTTCACGACACATTGACCTTGATGTTAAGTATGATCCACCCGGAAAATTTTATGGAGACGATGGTTGGCGTGGGACTGGGACATCGAGGTCGACGTCCCGAAGCTTACATGCCATTCTAAAAAAACGCCCAAACAGTTGAAAAATAACGAGCATGGGCATGACAACCACCGAAGCGTGATACTGCCGGCCACGCCGAGCGACAGGCACCGCGGTGACAAAGCGTGGAGGCCGCCGCTCCGAGTCTGTTTAAACTGCCCGCATCTCTTTGTGCTGTATCGACTAACTGAGTTCTTGTCTCCGATACGCGACGAACGGAGCATGGATGCTGCAACCCGACGAAACACGGGTTCATTCGCAGGTTGCCCTAACCTGGATCAGTACTAGTTGTGTCAAAGCCCCATCTTGTCACGTTATTTGGACGTGGATTTCAAGCTTGATCAGCGGTTCTTCGTTCAATGTTTTGAGCCTTTTCGAAACCCAGACACCACTAGTGATATGTTGCAACACGGATGTTCCAACCAACTGGATATCTGTCCTATTCCAGGATTTTGACCTCTGCTATTGCTGGTATAGGCCCATTAAATATCGCAAGCGTAAATGGCGATCTGGCCATGGGATTTTCGCGCAGGCAACACAATATGGAACACGTGCGCCATGTAGTATGACTACGGTGCCTTGTGACCTCATTGTAAATTTTGGATCGCGTTCGCTGACAGACGAGCATCGGGTCTTCTTCGTAGTACTCCTGTATCATGGTTTTCTGGGCCGTCAAATTATGCGGACTATTGATTCCACGATGATTTGGACTCACGCACGCCTATAACTATAACCTTGTTTCCCCAACCAAGATTCTGGCAGCCTTGACGTTCCTGTGAGGGTTTTGACATGGCACTCAGTCTAATTGCCTGCCTGCCGCACCAGCTGTGGCTGTAGAAACCCAACGATCACTGGTCACCATGGATATGGCCTGCATCGTATGCAGAATGGATTGATATCCCGGATCTCACTCGAGAGCGGTCAGTAAACCGGCTCGTCCTCGTGGTAGAATTGATCATGTTATCTCATGGTACTATTAGTTAAATGACCGAACGAACACACCAAGGCGTGCAAAGTGTCCGATGGCCGATCTTCATGTACAATCCGTCTTGGGAGACTCTCGGCGGGACAGACGATTATAGCTCAGTGGAGACCACGAATCTGATTATGGTCATATGGACAATCGGAACACCAAACGTACGCCTACGTACGCATGCGCAGTTTATGGGGCATATTCGTCGGGACCAAATCTTGGGATACGTATCCAGGAATCTCCACCGCGCGAGTGTGAGGGTTCCTCTGAGCAAAAGGATCCAAAGGCAAGCTTGTTATACAGTGGTTCGAGCGAATGACTGATTGATTCGTTGATATATCCGTGACGGTGAGACACCTTCGACCTGGCAAGACAAGCGATTGATGAAGTACCCCCGGTTAGAGAAAACAGGACACGCACGGAGGCTATGATGGTCAGTTTGAGCATCTGCCCTTTGGTGAAGCCCTCCATGTGCCCCCCCCCCCCATAATCACCGTTATGACTGTCAGTGTGTGGATAGTAATTGATATTTTTACCTTGTCTATTTGTGGTGCCTTGAGACCTGTGAGTCGGTGTTGCTGCCAGACGACAACCGGAGTTCAATTGTCGAGCTTCGACCTTGTTGTCGTTCTTCTCGAGAACAACAGCGCTCCATTTTACCCACACACACATACACACGTCGTGTTCGTCGTCCTGCCTCCTCTGGCATCCAGTACTCTACCAACCCATTTACTCTCATTTTCAAGTCCTCGAGTCTCGCCTAATTTCTTTTCAACATGGCCGACATTGGCACAATTATCGATGACAATTCGACAAGAGCGCTGGCGCCCGCTGCAGTTGGCTCACAGGTAGCCCTCATGTCCATCATTTCGGTAGGTTGGTTACATTCTGCGGTTCGTGCCCATGTCACGGTCTCCCTCTTAGGTAGCAACAGTGGTGGCATTCAACATCCTTCGACCCAAGAACAAGGTATACATCATCGCTTCATTCGTTCGCAACGTCCACCCTCTTGACACGACCACCCTAGGTGATTTACGAACCCAAAGTCAAGTACCACATTGGGGAGAAGTCACCACCCCGAATATCCGACTCCGTCTTTGGATGGCTGCCACCACTTTACCGCACCAAAGAACCAGAACTTGTGGACAAGATTGGTCTCGACGCTGTCACCTTTTTACGTTTTACCCGCATGACCCGGATCATGTTTTCCTCCATCGCGTTGCTCTGCTGCGTTGTCCTCATACCCATCGACATCGTCTACAATATTAAGCACGTCTCCTCCAAAGACCGTGACGCCCTCTCCATCCTCACTATCCGCGACGTTCAAGGATCCTCCCTCTTTGCACACGTCGCCATCTCGTATGCCATCTCCGGCCTCGTCATGTACTTCATCTGGCGGAATTGGACCCAAATGTTGCGTCTACGCCAGGAATGGTTCCGCTCCCCCGAGTACCTCGAGTCGTTTTATGCCCGCACACTCATCATCACCGACGTTCCCAAAAAATACCAGAGCGACGAAGGCATCCGGGCCATCTTTGAGAGCGTTCAAGTGCCATACCCTACGACGTCGGTGCAGATTGGACGTAAAGTTGGACGCCTTCCAGAGCTCATTGAATACCACAACATGGCCGTCCGCGAGCTAGAACAGGTCCTCGTCACATACCTCAGAGGCGGTAGGATCGCCAGAGAGCGTCCCACCATTCGTATCGGAGGGTTCCTTGGCATGGGTGGCATGAAGAAGGATGCGATAGACTTTTATACGTGCGTTTCCTTTTTGGCGAGGTGAATGGCGATCTCACCTGTTGCAGCGCGAAATTGAAACGCACGGAAAATGCCATTGAAGAATACCGCCACGAAATAGATACCCGGAAAGCAGAAAACCACGGGTTCGCGTCCATGGCTACCGTAGCATACGCCCATATCGTTGCAAACATGCTCCGCAACAAACATCCGAAAGGCACCGAGATTGCTTTAGCACCCAATCCGAAAGACATCGTACGTCGTGGTTGCATTTCTCCTCACCTAGCCGCTTCTCATGACGTCACGTTACTCAGATCTGGCAGAATCTGAACAAATCGACTGTCGAGTTGCTTCGAAACAGGTCGATTGGTTTCTTGTTGTTAGTCTTGGTTTGTTTCTTCAATACCATCCCACTTTTTGTCATCTCCATTCTTGCCAACTTGTCTTCGGTACGTTTCTCATCGACTGTCCGTGCTGGATAGGTTTTCCATGACATGCTGTGCACAGATATCCGGATACGTCGGATTCTTGTCAAATTGGTCCCATGCCTCACCCATTTCTTTTGCGTTTGTTTCTGGTGTCTTGCCGCCCGCAGTGTCTGCTTTCTTCGGATTTTTCCTGCCCATCATCATGCGGTGGCTCACGGAGTTCCAGGGTGCTCAGACACGCAGTAGGTAAGGTGTATGATACACTGTCTAAGAGTGCATGATGTTCAACGTGACGTGACAGGCTCGAACGCGCGGTCGTCTCTCGCTATTATGCGTTTTTGGTGATCTCACAACTGGTAATCTTCACTCTGATTGGGGTCTTTTTCAGTGAGTGACTCGTGGAAATTTTTTTTTTGGGCACCGTCTAAAGCGCAACTTTTTTCAGTTGCCGCAGAGCAGGTTATCACAGAGATTGGCCATCATGCCAGTTTCCAGGAGATCATCGACAAATTGCAAAGTAAGGATAACTTAATTTAACAGAAAATTCTGGCTGAGCTGAGCTTACACCATCAGCATTACCCGCCTCCATCAACCAAACGTACATCAACCAAACTTCATACTGGCTCACGTTTTTCCCGTGCGTCGATGACGACCATGGATCGAAGCATACTAACGTGGTCCATTAGTCTACGCGGTTTCCTTGTAATCTTTGACTTGGCCCAGATTTTGAACCTTCTTTGGACCTCGTTCAAGACTCGGTAAGCATCATTACGTTATCCACCTAGAGACTTGACGCTAATGTTCCGTCTTTTCCAGTGTGTTTGGACGTACGCCTCGAGACATTCGTGAGTGGACGCAACCACCTGAATTCCAATATGACATTTACTAGTAAGTCAAATTCTTGTGGACATTTGGAGGTACTCATGACTCCACCCCACGTCAGTTCAAACATTGTATGCCATGGTCCTTGGTTCTTTTGCTCAAGAACTTGTGGCTAATATGACTCATATAGCTCTTCATGGCTACTGTTGCCCTCGTCTTTGCGCCGCTAGCACCTCTGGTATGTCTCGCCGGAGCTGTTGTCTTTTGGCTCTCTTCGTGGGTATACAAGTATCAGTTGATGTTTGTGTTCATCACGCGGGTTGAGACTGGAGGGGTCAGTGTTGTCGTATTTACCCGAGGCATTTCCACTAAGACTAGCCATTTTCCAGCGCCTTTGGAATATAGTCGTCAACAGGCTGCTGGTGTCAGTGGTCCTGATGCAAATGTTGATGATTCTCAGTGAGTTTGGGAAGTTGATTCCCTCGACCTTCACTCTGAGACCACGTGACTTTTAGCGATTGGTCTTCAATACAAATTCAGGTCTTTCCTATGGGTCACGACCGTTCCGCCGATCTTGTTCGTTGCTATTTTCAAGATCTGGTTAAACAAGACATTCTACCACAAGTTCATGTACTACACCCCCTCGGAAACGGAACTGCGTCAAGCCAAAGTCCACTCTTCGCAGGCAGATAACGCTGGACACCGCCTCGAGAAGCGATTCGGCCACCCTGCGCTGCATGCCGAGTTGTTTACGCCGATGCTGCACGCCAAGATGATGCCACTCCTTGCTGACGTGTACAAGGGCAAGATTGGCAACGACAAGGCGCGATTGGAGGAATACGGGGGACAAAGGGTGGATGCTCAGGTCATCGAAGGTGGTCTTCGGATTGCAGGTGTCGATCAACGGGATCTGGAGTACGACCCAGCGCTGTACCGCCGTGACAGAGGCGAGTTGGACTGGGATGCTCGTTCTATTGCCTCCAACGCCATCTTTGGACACAATCGCGTGGACAGCGCCTCTGTCTATCACCAAAAGACACATCATTACGCGGGCTCGATGGCAGGTGGACGAGCGTCGCCTGCGCCGTCTGCGTTTGATCGTTATGCGACCAAGATGAACCCGAGCGCTATTGAGCTCTCACGGCTTGGTGGTTCAAGCGTGGACCACTTGCCACTGCTGAACGATGCTTATGGTCCCGGGGATGTGACAAACCAGGATCCGTTTGGGCCGCTTCCTAGGTATGCGTCGCCGGATGCGATGGTCCGTCCACCGTCGAGATATGCATCCCCGGTGGCTCAGCCGGCGCCGTTGCAATATCCCCCGCAGGCCGGGTCGCAATATTCGCCCGTGGATGGGTACAGAGAAGCGCCACTACACCGACCATATCCATCGAGGGAGAGCTTGACGCAGCACGCTTCCCGCGAATCGCTCTCTCCGAACACCGCTGGACGCAGTGTCTATCGAGGGGGGTATTAACAACTGTTTTTAATGGACTTACTCTTGAAGCGACGTTATAATGCCTGCCATGACAGGGACTTTGATCATATTTCTTTAACCTGATTGCATACCTCTCCTGTGATTGCTGTTTACTACGAGTCTCTCGTTTATCCTACCTCACTCTCGTGTACACAAGCATTGGCATTCTAGAGAACATTTCTTTCTTTCATTTTCTTCCTCGCCCTAGGTAGGACTCTACGGACCGACGACTTGACGATACATTACTGGAGAAGATTAAAAGGTCAATGTCAGTGACCGTAAAAGTAACTTGTTTCTTGGTCTCGCTCTATTCTCGAGCTCCAGGCTAACCTCGCGGATCCTCTTTCATGAGTTAACCCTTGCTGGTCCGCCATGTTGTAGTACACCATCTCAAGACTTCATCCTGTTACTCGATCTTTCTTTTCTCATCACACCATCCAACTCGCTCATGGTCAGAAGCGTTACTAGTTTTAAATTATTATCGTGTGTGCAGCCCTTTATGACTCTGAGTGGTGTGGAGAAAACTTGAAAAGGTGGCGTTAAATTCGTCCGATATCTCCACATGTACAACAGGAGTGACTTGGATCAAACCGAACTTTTTTTCACATTAGCAAACAACTCGGATCAAACAAGATGGACATGTCGACGGATCCTCCGAGGACGCGTCTTACGCCCGCCAGTGCCAGTACTGGCGCCACTGTAACACCCCCGACGACGCTCGCGACCTCACATGAGATCCGGGATCGTGGGTCGACGTTTGTTGGGTACGTTTATCGCGCACGTACGGTGGACGAGGCCAAAGCAACGGTGGCAATGTTTGCCGGCGGTCGACACCCCGCGGATGCGCTCGCGGGAGTTGATGACGAAACTGACGACGAAGTCAGAGGCGCGAGACAGGACAGCGACGTCGAGGGAGAGATCGGACTGTCCTACGCGGGCGGGCCCCACGTGAGTGAGCAGGCCCACATCCAAGCCCAAGCCCATGGGGGCACGCGTAAGCGGGCACTCGAGAGCGACGCGCGTTCCCGCCCGTATGTGATGGCAGCGTGGCGGTGCATGGCGGTCAAGCCTGGTCGAACAGGGCTAAGCGGGCCAGATGACTTTGCGATCGAGCAGGGGTGCGAGGACGGCGGCGAGAAATGGGCGGGTGGGCGAGTGTTGGGGGTGATGAAACGCGAGAGGGTCATCGACGCGGTGGTCGTCGTGTGTCGGTGGTGAGGTTCCTTTCTACTCATGCTCTCTCATTCCGTTGATCGTTGGTGGGACAGGTTTGGCGGGACATTATTGGGACCAGCCCGGTTCGCCCACATCGAGACATGTGCCAGCGAAGTGTGTCGCAGGTTCAAAAAAATCGAGGAGATGGATGAGTGCATTCAGACGCTGAGAACGCTCGACGATCTCCTGGCGACCCTGCGTGCCGAGTTGGCCACGACACGTGAAGGGGCAGGCATGCAAGACTTAGGCGGTGTCGTGGAGAGCTCAGGGACAAAGTCCAAAGTTCCCGATTACTTTGCCATGCAACAGAGTCTGGATTTAACCAAGGCAAAACGACTAATCCATGCAAGGGAATGTGGAATCAACGCCACAAAAGCCCTAATCGAAAAATGCAAAACATCGACGTAGAAGTTGTGTACATCCTATAGGTCCACGATGGAATCCCGACGTGTCGGGAACGGATTGTTCAATGGTGACTTTTTGTTTCAGCGCGACATGGGGGGAAGCTAGCCACAAGGTCCACCAACTACTTTGATTGGAGTAGTCGGGTTCTCAACTCGGCTTTGATAACGTGACCAGTTCCAACGTTTCCCTTGGGTAGGTTGAGGATCCAGGGCATAATCTCCTAAGGGGTTGGGTGTATTCACGAGGAAATGATATTACAGGTCAGTCGTGAGAATACAAGCGACACTTTTTGAGGGTAACTAGAGGGGTGGAGATCGAGTCAGCAGGCGATGTCAAGGAAAGAATCGTATCAGAAGATCAGTGGTGCAAATATTTGGCTGGATGCTCTGCCGGTCGTCAACGCCGTCGGCTACGACTGGGGCGGCAAACGAATTCATCATATCAGTATAGTGAAATGTTTACTCACGAGGGTATGAACTGTTGGTGTTTCACTTGGCTCGATTGAATGGACGAACGATTCGTCGCCGGATAGGTTCGACTATTCCTCGGGAAAAGGCAGGTGATAGATAGAGCGATAAACCAATACGGAGTGGTAGAAGTGCCTGACACTCCATATCAGATCAAAAAGATGGCAAGTGGGTACGGAAACAAACCTTGGTGGCTGCGTAGGCCAGGACTGCGTTAGCCACGTCGCCAGCCAGCTGCCCGGACAAATGCTGGTTATCAGCGTGATCCGCGGCAGCACCTTTCTCCAGGCCAAACATGCCATAGCGGCGACCGACCCGGTTGGCCCACTTGTCCCCATCGTCGATCCATTGGGACAACTGACAGGCAATCCATCCGGACGGCTGACCAGTGTCGCGCGAAAACTGATTGACGACGCGCTCGCCGACGTGTAGTCCCCTGGCCGCATAAAATATGCCCACCAAGGGAACTATGGCAGTAAGCTCGTGCAGGACCGCAAACGAGACGACCAACGAGGGCAACGGCGAGCCCGTCCTCGACGAGATGGTGGCGAGGGCATCGCGGTAAGATGAAACTCGAGACATTGAAGAGAAAATAAGATGTTTACATAATCAAATGTACATGTTGGCCAGATACGCAGTGCCAGTGCGACAAAGAACGGTTGGCTTTCATTCACGACGCTTTACCATCGACGACGACGGTCGTGGCGACTGGCAACAATCTGGCCAACACCGCACCATACAAATCAGGTTCTCTTGTGTTCCCGAATCGATCGTGGACGCTCTCCATGGCTTAAGAGCGATAGAGCGACAGTTTGGTCGCATACGCGACTATCGTTTGTTGCGGGTGTGTCTCTGTTTAATCATGCGCCAGGCAAGACTTACATTGACCTAGGATTCGGAAATTCGCTCAGAATATCAGGCTATCTGCTGGGCAGCGTTTGAATCACCCAGTTCTCTCCTTCGCGTTCCACCACAAGGCACGACACTAAGAGTGACACTTCCACCTCGATTGGGTCGTCCCGAGGGTGGTCCTGGTTTGGATACAATCAAGAATCTTCTCGTTCCAGAAGACCGTAACGGATTCAATCACCAGGACACCTCCAAACCTTGTCGGTCTGTCATGTTGAACATCAAACGCGCAGGTTAATTCCTCCCATTTGTCCTCCGTTCTTGAAGTGACCGCGCCAGACAGGCACCGCAATCACATTCCGAAATACAGTGAAATCTCCATTTCGTTCACGCGCCATGAAAGCCGCAATTGGACATGCATTCCTGGAATGGGGTGGGTTTGCGCCTCTCAAACCTCTTCACGAGTCTTCTCCGTTTAGCTCGCCGGCGCGAGACCTCCCTCCATTAGACAGCAAACACATGCGGATGGCGCTCAACAAATGGAGCCAGATTCTGGGTGTTGCTGATCCTTTGTTCCCGGAGATGGAACGATCTCTGGGTGATACGGAATCACGAGAGATGGGTGTCGGTGATGATTGGGAGCCATTGTCAAAACCAGACCCCGTGGGGAAGACGTCCCACGGCGTCCAAGAGACCCTGAGGCAAAGTCTCGAGAGTCTCTTGCAGCACTCTAAGGCGGGGAATTCTCTAATTCGTGAGGAAAAGACGTAGTGTTGGATGTCGTATTACTACGTTGTATCTGAGGACGTAAAACATCATGTTCCGTGCCGACTTGATATAATTCGTCTTCCTCCATCAACTTCTTGACCACTCTCCATCACAATGTCAATGTTAATGACCGCGCGACTCTTGCGAAGTTCCTACACTCGTTTCAACGCTACCACGTCCATCACACGGTCATTTGCGACAGCCTCCTCGGCTCGTGGTATGTGTTTGCATTCTCATTTCCGATCTGGTCACCCAGATGTAGCGCAAGGGTACGCACAGTATAACCCCGACGTCAGTTTCTTTCCGGGCCTGTTCCGCACCTAACTCACATGAATGCTTGTTAGGATCCCCTCTTGTTGGATTCCCTGCTTACAGAAGACGAGATCGCCATTCGGTCCGTACTATTACTATCCGCCATCACGTTCGTGATCCGTACTCATGGAGTGTACGCAGAGATACCGCACGCACGTACTGTCAGGCAGGTCCTACATTCCTTTTCTACATGGTGGCGGTGGCGTACGAGCACATAGGATTTCGATAGGAAAATTTGGCGCCTCGCGTTTTGCAAGGATGGCGGACCGAACGTGCGTCATCGAAACATCTTCACTCACGCTGTAGTCAACCGCGCCCGTAGAGTTCGACCACGATATCCTACTCGAAATGGGAAAACTAGGTCTCCTGGGTCCAACAATCAAGGGTTATGGTTGTGCAGGAGTAGGTCATGTTGCATATGGTTTGATTGCACGCGAGATTGAGAGGTTCGTCACACGTACACGACCTCTGCCAGTATCATCTGACCACTTGGACCACATAATGCTAGAGTCGATTCGGGCTATCGATCGACGGCATCCGTACAGTCCTCCCTCGTTATGCATCCGATCAACGAATTCGGTTCTGAGGCTCAACAGAATAAGTATCTTCCGCGCCTAGGTAATCGTTGCTGTGAACATTTTACCTCAAACGGGGGCTGAAACCAGCGTTTCGTAGCTCGAGGAGAACTTGTCGGCTGCTTCGTATGTTTGAGGCGTTGATCAACGCTTTATCCCTTCTGACTCGCCATATTTTCCCTCACAAGGGTCTCACTGAACCAAATCATGGATCCGACCCCTCGGGAATGGAGACAACCGCGGAGGAAGCTGACAATGGCTTCATCCTCAGAGGAAGCAAGACCTGGATAACGAATGCACCGGTGGCGTATGTCGCCTATTCCTAGCTTGAGTCGAGTCCAATTCGGAAAAATTCTAGTGACATTTTCGTGGTTTGGGCGCGTTGCAAATGGGATGGCCGAGTCCGGGGCTTTATCCTCGAGAAGGCAAGCGTTATTCTAAAAAGAAATGTCGCACGTTGATGCCATGGCTTGCAGAGCATGAAAGGGCTTGATGCTCCGCCAATCAAAAATAAAGTTGCCCTCCGTGCATCTGTGACCGGGTCCATCTACATGGACTCGGTCAAAGTACCGCATGATCACATCCTTCCCCATGGTCAAGGGCTGAGTGCTCCATTTTCTTGTCTGAACAGCGCCAGGTACGTTTGTGCACCCCGTAGAGGACGTACTCCGCATCAGTGTCAGGTACGGTATTTCGTGGGGTGCCATGGGCGCTTTGGAGGATTGCGTTTCGAGAACGCTTTCATATGCGCTCGAACGAAAGCAATTCAAGCGTCCGCTCGCGTCGTTCCAGCTCGTGCAGAAGAAGCTTGTTGATGCTCAGACCGAAATCGCCTTGGGCTTACAAGCCAGCCTGCAGGTTGGCCGGCTCAAGGAGACTGGCCGGCTAGCTCCGGAGATGGTCAGCATGGTGAAGCGTAACAATTGCGGAAAGGCCCTGCAACACGCCAGGGTCGTCTTGGATATCTTGGGAGGGAACGCTTCTTCGGACGAGTGAGTTATCGACGAACCCCATTTGCCTTATTGCGGTCTGGACGCAGTCTCGTAGGTATCATGTCGGCCGGCACGTGGCGAACCTTCAGGTAGTGAACACTTACGAAGGTATGTTGTCAGTTGGTACGCACACGAACCTTGCTGATCCGCCGCTCTCCCCGACGCAGGCACACATGTATGTACTGAGCGTGTGTATGGTGGACTCACGAGAGTGACCCCTCTTCCTCTTCCAGGACATTCATACCCTCATCCTGGGCAAAGCATTGACGGGCATCCAAGCTTTTGCCAACTGAGGTATACAGGCCCCTTGTTTACATCCATACAATGCTCGTGTATGGTCGGTAACCGAGATATACAGTCATCCACCACTGTTTGCGCCATGAACATTCTGGGGTGCATCACAGAACAACAACTTGATATTGTACTGGCATTTTTCATTCTCATGGAGGGTTGGTGCCATAGAAATATGCTCCAAAAAAATTGTAGCAATCTTTGCAACTGTAACTGAGCTATGGACATGTCTCGTGTAAGCGCCCGAAACTGGCCACACACCGCTGTTTGCGCCAGACAAGAACTGCACAACAACAAGGTTGGGGGCCAGTTTAGAGTGAAGGATATGTTCTACCACGACTACATGTACCATAGACCTCACAAAATAGGTTGTGTAAGTTGAAGATAACTAAGTTATTATTGTCTTAGTGTTGGCGCAAACAGTGGTGGTGGCGCAAACAGCGGTGGATGACTGTACGGTTGTCACTACGGTGATCGGAATAGCCATATCCCGGAAAGCGCGGGCCGATGCTTTTGAGTGGATTTTCCTCTTGCGTATGTGTGTGGTGTGGGAGTAAACATCGCTTGTCATCATCCTCGCTATCACCTCATCCCACAACTGCCAAACAAGTTATCAGTACCAGGGTCAGGGGATGCCTGGCGTGATAGATAGATGTGCCTGTGAGACCCCAACGACATCATTGCCTCGATATCAATCAACCCAATCCACAATGTCAAAATTGTGACTGGCACACAATACATGCTTGTCGACTGTATTGACGTGGACGCGCTGGTCTAACCCTTTTCTCTGGGCCCTCTTGGTCTCACATAACCAACCAACGCAAACAGTGGTGTGGTGTGAGCATAATCGACCCTATAGAACATGAAACAATCCTCGATGCATCAACAAGGACCGACGGGTTTGTATCTGGAGCTTCGCACGTCAACCAGCATGTCGTATACGTCCTTATTCAGCCACTCACTCGAAAGCCATCATCACGGCACGAAGGGGCCGATGGATCCCCGGTGTGTTCCGGATCCGGGGGGTGGATGGAACTCGGCGCAGAGAGGGGCCAAAAAAGTAGAAGAAAAAGAATGAAGAGGGGGTTTGGGGTTTCTGATTTCATAGGGTCTGATGGTGGCGAGCAGGATCACAAAGGGGGATCTGCAACCGCGCTCTGAACCCGTGGAAGGACGAGTTTGAGCCTATGTTACCAAAATGTTGTTCATCTTCTTTTTCACGGCTCCGCGTAACGCGGATGACGATGGTAGGATGTAGTCAGGTTCTATGCGTGGTCATCGGGCGCGTTCGCTTAGAGAGAAATGTTTGATGTACGTGTTACCCGTACACTTGCATTCCACAAGAAGCATCAAAAAGGGGATGACATACGGCGGAGAGATACACGCGACACCGACGACGCCACAACACTACTCACGCGTCCGCGTTTCTGAGAGTGGGATGTACGTATGCGAGACCCAAGAGCTCAAAGACCTCCCTCTCGGACTTTGGATGAAAAGGTTTGGAATCGTGTCGTCTGGTGCTATATGGGTGTATTTTGTGAATTTTGAGAGCGTGGAAAAGATAAAACGCCACCAGGCTCACATTCCGGACGAATCAAACTTCAAACCCCTGAAAGCACAGCATGTCAGCCCATATCGCATTTTTACGATTGTGGGAGAAACGTGCTTCGCTTGTTTGGCCCACAGACGGAGATCCCTTTCAAACATGGTGGAACCTGTCCTGAAGAGGCAGGGTTCGTTGGATCAACAAGACATACATATGAATTTATGGACTGACCAGCCGACCACCGCTGTCCAAAAAACGCCAGGGGTAGCAAAAATCAAGTCCACACGTTTGTGCATTGGTTTTCGAGCCGAGTCGTTGGGGAGCACAAACACCGTTAGTGCCTTCTCAATAGAATCCAAATGGTGCGTGCGAAAGACACTATGAGGGTGATATCCGCTCATGTCTGATCGATTCGTCATGCGCTTGTAAAATCAATCTTTGAAGCTTACTCAGTACATGTGTGACGAGGCCTGTGAACGGCGGATATGCAGCATTTATCGCTGAAGAAAGAGGATCTTACCACGTTCATGAAGCCTTTGCACCAGCTTCTTGCAAAGACCTCGTACCTTATCCGCTCCATGATCCCAATCCTCATGAGAAATAACAATATCAACATCGTTGCTTTCAGGTTTTCCCCGGCGATAACTAAGTGAGATCCGACGGGAAAGTTCAGGATGACTTTGAGTAACAACTAATCAACTGACCCGCCTACGATGATACTCTTGCAGCCATCTTCGATTAATTCCAATTCTCGCATGATAACTTGATTAATTTCCTCGACTTCCTGGCGCGGAATCCTTCATGTGTTTATGGATGAACCACAGCGAGAGCAACGGGAACGGTGGCTTACTTTTGACCAAAGTCATGTCTGAGAGCGAGTGAAACTTTGATTGATTTTTCCACACCAATTTCCTTGCAGGAGGTTGTTTCTGATTGTAACGTGATACCCTCGTGTGTATTCCCTGGAAAGACTTCATAATATTTTTCGAGATCTTCGACGGTTCGCAACCCGAGCGTATACAGGTGTCTCGCGGTGTGAGGTCCGATGCCGTGTACGGAATTGAAAGCAGACATGGATACAAATCTCGTAGACGATATGAAATTTTCTGCATTCAGATTTTTTTTTTCAGCGATGGCAGGGGGAATTGTATAGGCAACTCACGGGCTTCTTGTATCTTGCCAGTTCTAACAAATTCCTCGACCTGAATAAGAGTATTTAAATTGAAGATGAGATAGTATTCCATGATGTACCATGGAAATGAGCTTCGTGCCAAGATATGGCAGTTTGGCTATATCTTCTCGGGGAGTCTTACCATCAAGGCGGTAAGGATAAGCTGAAGCACCTCTTTGATTATCATATTCTGGGTAACTTGTTCTTCGACGAACCTTTGATTGCCTGTATATGTCAATGTTGGTCTGCATGGGTCATATCATGACGCTCACGGCTATGGCCCGAGCATAGCTTAACATGCTTCGTTCTTCCCCTTCATAAAATCTGGCCCTACTGATGACGTCCAACTCTTCAACAAGGGCCTGGTTTGGACATACGAACGGCGACGCTCGCTGACAACTGAATCGCGACAGATGGTTCAGGGCTGCGAGATCGCCATCTTTTACTCCAGCCTCCGGATCTGTAAAATGACCACGATGATTGGGCGACGATTCTAGAGGCGCAGGAAAGATGCTCTTCGCCTTTGGACACAAGCTTTCGGTTTCGTCGCGGAGATAAGCGAGTGCAGCATATTTTCCGTGTGGCTGGGGTGCGCCGGAGCTGACTGAATCCCTCAGCCATTCTGGTGTGAGGATAGCTTTCGTCTTCTAAAGGGTCTCATCAACTCTATGTGTTCAGCAAGTTTGATGGCACACGAACAGCGACCTCCCAAGGG